>WTXC01000509.1:0-11451 GCA_022496195.1 Lactifluus subvellereus | reverse complement strand
AGTTTCTGTGTCTGAGGAAGGGTTCCATGGCATGAACCCACTTGGCATAGTTTAGTGCCGTCCAAGACAGGGACCAGAGATACGAGAGCAGAGGACATTGCTGGAGGTAATTTGATGTGAGAAAGGCGTCTGGAAGAGTAATCAGCATATTGACTATGCGAGTGAGAACTCAGAAAAGGATCGCGCTTTCTCTCCAGGTCCTGCTCAAGCTACACTGTTGCCAACAGTGAGCGGGATGTAAACTCTGTGACTGGTTGCGTAGTGCAGCCTTGAATTAATGCAGTTTGCATGGTATTGTCGCGAAAATGGTTACACGACAATCCCGCACAAATTGCAAGAATTAGAAGGCGCATAGAGATGTCTCAAGAAGACCTCTTCGCCGCTTTCAGGCGTAACCTTCATAGTGTATTGATCACTGTGCAGGTCCCGCCTGGAAGACGGATCAAGGGGACTCCTTGAGTCATCCCTCACTACTACACTGTGGGCAAACACATCCCTCATGACCATAGTGGTGCGCAAGTCTTGGAGTATTGTCAAGACTAGCGGGCCAATGTGTCCATGCGCGATATGTTCCCATAGAGTAGCAATGAGGGGAACCATCGCGTGGAGGAGGATCTAGCAACTCCAATCTGCTGGCCATGAAGGTGAAAGGGTTACGCAGTGAGTTCTTCACCAAGTAGCCAGTTCAGCTTCAAGGCGAGGAGAGAGAAATTGCAGGGCCTACTACAGGCGATGGTTCTCTCTGTCACTGCAAAACAGCGTCTGATAATGAGTGTCGTTGACAATGTCGTTATCAGAATGTCTATGCTGCGTTGTTTGCCAGCGTAGCCTAGGCATTCTGGTAACGGCTACTGGCAACGACGCGCATTAGAGACACAAGAGTCTTTGGGGAATGCTCATGATGGTGTACTGATCTAGTACGCCATGACAAGCGTTCTCCTGCTTGCTTGCTTGTCAGTTGCTGACGAGGCTCACAGCGAAGCACCTCTGATGGTTGTGTTGACAAACATCAGCAGTACTTTGCTGTGTAATCTTCGTCAACATCTGACAACCACCAAGGAGGGAGGCATCCCATGCAGCCTAGGCGTGCACATGTGCGGCTTAGAGGTTCTCTTCATCATGATTGACGAAGAGAAACACTAACCTGCACAAATGAATGCAGCAGGACAGCTTGACGCTGTGTGCAACAGTGTGCAGCCATGAAGGCGCATATTGCAGCCATTGAAGGCGCAAAGAGCAGAGGCAGCTCGCAAGAGTGCCATGGGCAACCAGGGCCCATAACCTGTTGAGCAGCACATAGTGCGCATACAACCAGGGAGTAAGAGACTCACTTATACAGCGACAAGTAGAAGTCAGAGTACTAAGGATTAGTGCGTACTACCAAGGAGCTTATATACACGAAGGACAGGAGTGACTGGTCACTATGTGACAGTAAACTAATAACCGTAAAGGAGTGTCCTTGTAAATCCCATAAGGGGATTGCTCTACTCAACTAGGGCGTGGTATAGAGCCCCTAACCGGATGCACGGCTATGCCGGCTTGTGTGTTTCCAGTTCAACATGCAATACATGGGTTCTGTCACGGTGGTGACTTCGAGATCAGTGTAATGGGTGACCTGTCCCCCTTTGTTGTCGGATCCATCAGCGTTCTTCAAAAGGCGTGGTGCCGCGAGGAGTCGCGTGCCTAATCGGTGTTGCGTCGCGAACTCTCTACTGATAAAGCATTCTGTGGCTCCACTATCGGCAAACGCTTTAAGACCTTCGTAGGTCCTAGTAGCGGTGTGGTATGTGACTGGGACGTTCATTGAATTTTGCCTGGGACAGAACACTTCGTCGTGAAACATCGCCCTGATATATGCTGTGCTTTGGAGTGGCGGTAATTGTTTGAGGTAGTTGAGGATCTTTCGTGGTGTGAGGGCACTGCTTTGACCTTCCCTCGTGATCTTTTCTGGACAGTGGCGTTGGATATGTCCTTGTTGGTTGCACAAGAAACAGAGTCCCTTTGTGCGTTGTTGATCTTTGATGCTGTCTTCCTGCATCGGTTCTGGTTCGCTAATCACTGGCGACGATGATCGCGTGAGTGACGGGGTATCAATTGGGGGTGATGGGATGCGAGGGTGTCGTTCTTCCCATTGTGCTTGTTTATAGGGCTTCAGCGCGGTGATAATGGCTTGTCATTTGCGGCTAGATGATTTCCATGCCTCCCAGTTCTGTGGTTCATCGTAAGACATGCAGGCATTGAGTAGTCGTAGGGGTAATCCCCATTTGAACTTCTCAAGCACTGCTGGGTCATCTTCGTGATACAGTGCTTTGCACGCTAGAGTGGCGAACTGGGTGATATATTCGTCAATGTCATTGCGTGTCATGGTGAGGGTATCAAGTTGTGCTATGGCCCGGTATGGTTCATTAACATCAAGCCAATCTTGGACAAATCGTGATTCGAAGTCATCCCATTCTGGGTGTGGTTCGACGATCAGCCATTCTTCTTGGTTTCGTCACCATTCGGTGGTTGCCGTCCCTTGTATATAGGTAAGGGCGTGTGCAATTCGGGTGTGGTCGTGGGCAATGATCAGGTGGTCCGAATTCAGGTACTGGTAGAGCTTGAGCTCGTGAATGAAGGCGTCAGTCATGGTTCTATCGCCTGTGAAGACAGGGGGTTCATGGCCCTCGAGTTGAAGGTCATCACCTTGCGGCTGGGGCACTAATGGAACATTCTGAGGTGCATTTGGTGGTACCGGTGACGGGGGTCCATACCCTGGTGGGAATATCGCCACAGGGGATGATGGCGCATGCATGCTGTCGTTGACAGTAGGAAGTACTCCCGTCGCCATTTTCGGTCTGGTGGTCGTTATCGTGGAGCGATCGACGAGTGTTCCTAGATCTGGATCGGGGTGATGTCTATCTTTCGATCAATGGGTTTCGGGTGCGTCGATGTCGGTCGGATCTTTCGCGATTACGCGATCAGTGGGGTGTATTGTCGAGTTTCAATAGCTATCGACTTTGCCTTGTAGCGTGGTTTCGATCGGTTGGGGGTCCGAGAGGCTTGTTCTAATGTTACGCTCGAGCTCTGAGCGTATTGGTCAAGGTTTGCCAGGTCACGTGATTGACCTGGGCACTGCAAGCCTTTGTGTTTAAGACTGGATGCAGTGGCGGTCCCCTTATGCGTACCACCCTAAGTCAAGGGTTCTGTACAGGGGAATCAGAAGTCAGGCAATCAGCCTGAGGATCAGGGGTTTCACAAGATGAAAGGAGTAATACGATAGCCACCAGGGGCCAGAGCGTAGCTCGGTATTGGTACAAAGAGAACAAGCCTAGAGATGAGGCTACAGTCTAGGCTACCTTATATAAGGGTCGCAGGGTGAGAAGGCCCTTCCGTATCTGGTCACGTGAGTCTCAGTATCATAGTCGAGTCGTGGGTTCGATGTGGGTCATAGGTCAATGTCAGAAATATAAGGAAAAAGGGAAGAAAACCGTAACAGCGTAGCTCGGTATTGGTACAAAGAGAACAAGCCTAGAGATGAGGCTATAGTCTAGGCTACCTTATATAGGATTCGCAGGGCGAGAAGGCCCTCCTGTATCTGGTCACATGAGTCTCAGTATCGTAGTCGAGTCGTGGGTTCGATGCAGGTCAGAGGTCAACGTCAGAAATGTAAAGAAAGGGAAGAAAATCGTAACACCACCCCTCTGTCAGGTCTGAAGACGTCCCGGCTTCACCCAATATCAGTCATGGTCGTGTCCTCTTCCAGTGTGTAGATGAATGAGTAGTGTGTCCCTATATTGAACCGTGCCTCGAATCGTTCACGAGCTTGTACCACTCGTTGTCCGGCTTCATGCACCTTTTGGGTAAATTCTTGCACATGATGCTCTAATTCATTTCTATCGTTTGTGGTTCGTGAGCGTCGTCGTCGTGGGTAACGTGGTGCTTGGAATCGTCGGGGTGATCGGTGAATCGATAAGCATGACGTCAGTTCAGGGGATGAGGATAAAGAGGAGAGGACTAGAGGGGAGTGGGAGTCTGGGGAAGACATTTTGCGACTAGGGGCCATGTTGTCAGTGGTTCTTTATAGTACAGGGTCGGAGAATCAAATCAGTTCAATCAGGAATGGGTACGTATCATACACAGTCAATCACATTATCGAATCGAGAAGGGATGTGGCTTCGGGCGAGAGTGTAATCCTGCCCTCGTCAATGGCGCATAGGATTGTGGAGCTGGTGCGTCCGAATTCTCGGAGCTTTTGAAGGAGTCGGTGGTTGTGATCAGGGTTCGCCCTGCATGCTTCACTGCAGGTGATGTAATGGATGGTGGCTAACGCGAGTGCAATGGAGTGTGCTTCGCGGTCTGCCTTGCGTAAGGATTCAACCTCTTCTTGAGTCCAAGGGGCTTGATATGCGCCCGCTTGTTCATGGAAGTTATCAATCGCATTCATGAACATGCCACGCGGCAATCGGGGTCAAGGTTGCCTGATCAGAGTGGAAGGGGGGTCTGTGATTGGGATCGTGCCTCTGACGGCGTCAATGGGTCTAGGGGTGATAGTGCATGTGGTTGGGTCATCCGTTGTCTGGATACTGGTGGTTCTGTCTGTGTTTTTGTCACTGTCTCGTCCAGCTGTTTCAGCAGTTGTCCCAGGCATAACCAGTTCAGCTTCCAAATTCCCCAGCATATGGTTAGGTGGGTATGTATATCGGTGATGTGTACTCGGCAGGTGCGGGGGCACTGCATGCGGTGACTTTCGGTTGCTTGGTGGAGCTGCAAGAACGCCCGCACCAAGGTTAACCGAATTGTATGAATCTTTAGTGGCACTGGTTGATACGTCCAGCTCTGGTCGCTGAGGATCGTAGGGAATCGGATATAGAAGTCTGGGTAGGTGGATGGTGGGAGAGGTAACAGGGGGTTCGTAGAATGACATCTGGGTAGAGGTAGTAATGGCATTGCGGGCGAGTCGTTTCTTATCAGTGCCGGAATAGTAGTGATATTCAAACGGGAAAGGTGGCATTAACGGTGGTACAGGCAGTCGTTTGTTCGGCAAAAGTAACTGTGCAGCCGTGCATGCTGCTCTTGTCGTGTTTCATGATAAGGGGAATTAGGGATAAATGGAATAGCGTATGGAGAAGCGAGGATATGAAAGGTGCGAATGTTTGGGGGTTGAGGATATGTTTCTTTGAGAGGGAATACGGAGGTGTATTTCATTCAGGTCGTGCTCCACGGGGTCGTCTTTCGGTGAGCGAGATTGTACTGAAATTGTGAGGGGAAGAGTTTGAGGAAAGCATATCTTGCTGGGAGTCGTGTCGTTCTGCCAGTTCCTGTAGTTGTTGGTGTCGGCCTCGTGTTGGGTTGAGGGGCTAGCGATTGAGGGGCTTCTGGCATTATCGATGGTGTCATTGAAGGGGAATCAGGGAAATTGCCCCCCTCTCTAGGGAAGCGACGTCCCGGCGCTTGTAGAATCACTCGTGGGGCATCTGGGTGTCATCGATAGAAGTCCTCCACCAGGTCAGGTGTGTGAAGATCCTGGGCCGAGACCCAAGAATCCTCAGAGGCTGGGAATCCTTTCCAATGGATAAGGAAACGGAGTTCCCGTCGTTTGCCGTAATGGTCTGCCTTGTGGATCGATTCGACTTCCCATTTGGGTTCACCTTCAATTATTTCGGGATCCGGCCGAATGTAATTGTGTCCATGGGCAGCCGTTTCAACGTATCGTGTGAGAATGTCGACATGGAAGGTGGGGTGGATGCGCATCGATGAGGGAAGGTGTAATCGATAAGTGACTGGGGATAACTTCTGCGTGATGGGGAATGGGCCGTATCGTCTTGGCGCTAGTTTCATAGTGGGGTAGTGGAGTCGCAGGTTGCGCCCCTCAAGCCAGACTTGGTCACCCTCTTTGAATTCTACTGGGATCGTGTGGTCTGTTGCATTCTGGAATGCCTTTACCGCTGCTTCCCTGGCTTCCCAGATCTTCTGAAGGCACTCGGTGACTTCTGGCACCCAAGCTTCCTCCGTGGACATCGGGATGTATGGCTTCGTACCGAAAAGGAGTTGGTGGGGTGTTTGTCTGGAGCGATTGTGAGGCCATGAGTTGTGGACAAACTCTGCGAGTGGGAGATAGGGGGCCCAGGCTGTCTGATCATTTGAGGTCCAGAGGCGGAGATATTGCTCCAGCCATTGGTTGGCACGCTTGCTTGCACTGTCGGTCCGTGGGTGGAACGCAGTGGATACGTTCTGTTGAATGTGAAGGAGTCGGCAAAGCTCTGTGGTGAATTGGGACACAAAACGGGGATCGTGATCGCTGATGATTTTCTGGGGGATACCAAACCAGGGGATGAGGTGGCGGAGGTATAAGGTGGCGATGCCTTCGCCCGTGATGTTTGTAGTACAGGGGAGGAACTTTGCTGCCTTGGAGCAGCCTTGATCAACTATCGTGAGGACGGCGTTAAAGCCGTGCGACTCTGGCAAGTCTGTGATCAAGTCCATAGTGATTGTCTGGAAGGGGCCTTGCATGGCATCTGCTGGGATCATTTGTAGTGGGGCATGTCGATGGTGGGTTCTTGGTTTATTTTCCTGGCACGAGGCACAGCCGCGGACATATTCTGCGGCAAATTCCTTCATGCCATTGCCTTCGTATTGTTGTTCAAGGAGGTGAAGGGTATTGGCGATGCCAGGATGACCGGCAAGTGGGTGATCGTGGTGGAGGCGCATGACCTCGCGCCACTCTTCTAGCTCTTCAGGGAATGTGAGCTTTGCAAATCGCGAATCAGGGAGAAGCATGACTCCTTTATTATCGTCCTCCCCCTGGTTTTCACCAAAGGGGCGCGACAAGAAGTCAGCAGGGATGTGTCGCTTTCCGGGAACGTGCACCAGTTTGAAGTCATAATCTGCGAGTTCCTGGTGCCATCTCGCTTGGCGTCGGTTTAAGTTCTGGGGTTTGCGGTAATATTGTAGGCTGTGATGGTCAGTGTGGATGAGGGTCTGGTGGTGTGAGCCAGCAAGGTATGGTCACCAGTATTCGAGCGCACGCACTACTGCATACAGTTCCTTGTTGTAGATGTCCCAGTTGCACTGCGTAGCATTGAGGGTCGCTGACAAGAACGCGACTGGGCGTAGCTTGTTCTTGTCATCACGTTGCTGCAGCACCGCTCTGATAGCGTATGCCGAAGCATCAGTGTCGATGATGAATGGTTTGTCAAACTGGGGTTGTCTGAGGATGGGAGCGGTGGAGACTGCATCGATGAGGGACTCGAAAGCCTCTTGGTGTTCTTCATTCCAATAGAACTTGCCGCCTTTTGCGCAGTGAGCAACAAGTGCGTTGAGTGGGGCCGCCAGGGTACTAAACCCCTTGATATACATTCGATAGAAGTTCAGGAAGCCAAGCAGTGCCCGTACTTCCTTCAGAGTCGTGGGGACTTTCCAGGCTTTGATGCCTGCAACTTTCATGGGGTCCATGCCAATGGCGTTTTCGGATATAATAACTCCTAAATATTCAACAGAGTCAGCTTCGAATTGGCATTTCTGGGGTTTTAGGAAGAGGTCGTTTCGGGCGAGGACAGAGAGGACGTCGTCAACTACTTGCTGGTGAAGAGCGAGGTTTCGTGGGGTGTGGATTAGGATGTCATCCATGTATACCGTGACGTATCCTTCGTTGATGAGTTCACGGAAGAGACAGTTCATCATGGATTGGAAGGTGGCCGGTGCGTTTGTAAGTCCAAAGAACATAACCATGGGTTTGAAAAGCCCTCGGTTAGTCTTGAACGCTGCCTTCCATTGGTCGCCATCACGGATTCTGATGTTGTTGTAGCCCCAGCGGATGTCAAGTTTCGTGAAGAGCGCCGAGGGCTGCCCGTTCACTCTGGTGAGTCGGTCCATAAGTTCGCGAATAAGGGGGAGTGGTGTGGTGTCGTGTGTGGTCCAGGTGTTTAGTTTGCGATAATCCTGGACTGGTCTGAGGTCTCCATTCTTCTTTTTGATGAAGAAGAAGGGGAATGCGTATGGTGACTTCGATGGACGAATGTAACCCTTGGCCAGGTTCTCATCGATAAACTTTTGTAATGCTTCGTCTTCGCTTGGGGTAAGGGGGTAAACCTTGCAATCAAGTGTCGCCGGCACGTCTGGTTTAAGATCTATAGTGTGATCCCAGGGGCATGTGTCTGGGAACCGCTGTGCCGCTTCTTCGCTAAAAACTTGGGCATGTGCGTGGTATTGTGGTGGGACAATTTGGTCCCAGCTGCGTTCCGTTTTATCAGCCGCCTGTTCTGCCAATTGTTGTGCGACTGTGGTTTTGGAGATTCGCATGAATAATTCATCTCCTTCTTCTAGAATCTGGTCTTCAGTTTCCATGGTGATGCATGCGTTAGTGATCCCTTCTACCGTCACTGTCTTAGCAGGGGTCCTGAGCGCCCCTCCTGCTGTTCGAATGGTGACAGATTCTTCCACCGTCCCTTCACTCCAGTTTATCTGAGGCTCAGCAGCAGCAAACCATGGATAGCCTAGCACCAAGTTGTCTCCACCCATATCTGCTAGATGAAATCGCAGTACATGAGTTCTATCACCGGTGGTGACTTTGAGATCGGTGTAGTGGGTGACCTGTCCCCCTTTGTTTTCGGATCTGTCGGCGTTCTTCAAGAGGCGTGGTGCCACGAGGAGTCGCGTACCTAATCGATGTTGTGTCGCGAACTCTCTACTGATGAAGCATTCTGTGGCTCCACTGTCGGCGAACGCTTTAAGACCTTCATAGGTTCTGGTAGTGGTATGGTATGTAACCGGGACATTCATTGAGTTTCGTCTGGGGCAGAACACTTTGTCGTGAAACATCGCCCTGATATATGCTGTGCTTTGGAGTGGCGGTAATTGTTTGAGGTAATTGAGGATCTTTCGTGGTGTGAGAGCACTGCTTTGATCTTCCCTCGTAATCTTTTCTGGACAGTGGCATTGGATGTGTCCTTGTTGGTTGCACAAGAAACAGAGTCCCTTTCATCAGCAAGACTCAAAAACCCTTAATTTGTCTTGATGGCCTTAATTTTGCCATTAAGGCAACTAAGTCTGTTAAGGCAGATTGTTGACTTAAATTGAACTTAGAAATATAGCACTAAGACAACATTAAGAACACCAAGGGATGAAGTCAATAAAAACATTTGGCTACCAAGAAGTAAGAAGCTGCCAAGTCCATAAAGGTGATATAAGTCTAAGGCAATAGAAGTGCACAATGACCGGCTGTATGATGTAAGCAATATCCGCTGCCGCCACCGCCACTGCCACTGCCGCCACTGCCACCGCCGCTGTGCGTGCCGCTGCCGGGCCGCATGCACTTTCACCTGTTGCGGGGCGTCTGCGGCTGCTGTGCGTGCCGCCGCTGGGCCACACACTTGCAATCTCGCGTACGCATGATGTGTACGCGTCCTCTGCCACTTGCCACGTAGTGCCCGCCGCCACTGTTGCTGCACGTGCCGTCACCGGGCCATGCGTGCACTGTACACTCTAGAATTTTGTCCCACATAGAGAAAGCTAGCTTATACAAGTATAATAAAGATAAAATACGTGCACCACGCGCACGCAATCTCGCCCGCGCGCCATGTGCGCCCTCACTCCCTCCAGTCGTCGCGCAGCACCTGCAAGGGCTGCTGTTGCTGTGCGTACCACCCGCCGGCCATGTGCCTGCGGTCTCGCGCGCGCGCCATGTGCACTCTCGTCTCTTGCTGTTGGTATGCGTGCCACCGCTGGGCCACGGGGGCGCCGTGTCCGCTCTGCCTCCGCTCGTTGTTGTGCAGCGCTTGCTGCTGGGGCTGCTGCACGTGCTGGCACCGAGCCAATGCTGCAGCAGTGCCGCCGTCACGCTGCTGCCACAGAAACCGCCGCCGTCGCACGTTGCTCCAGTTTCCGCCGCCGCCGCCACTGTTGCTGCCGCTGCTGACGGCGTAAAGCTGCCGCCGTGCACCGTTGCTGCAGCTTCGCCACTGCTGCTGCGGCTGCAGGTGTTGCTATTGCGCGTGCACCCTCTGCTCGGTGTGCCCAGGCCCGCCGTTGTTGATAACCTGGAACACATAGTTAGCATATAAATACTAACTATCTTACTTACCTTGCCTTTGCACTTGCACTGGCTTTGTGATGCCTAAGGCAAGCAAAAACTGTAGTTAGTAGGAAAAGAGTGCGGAATTACATACTGTAAGTGAAACGGCGAAATGAACTTAGCAAATTTTTTTCGCAACAAATGAACACACAAACACACGCAAACACAACACGAAAAAAAAATTGAACAAGTCAACGGCCCCATCGTCTCGACTACTGTACTGAGCCACGCGCATAGTTCGTAGCTTGCTCCTCACAACACACTGATATAAAGTAAGTAACATGACCATGATATACAGCTAATTATTCTCTATTTTGCAGGTATTGTTGTGCCCATCGGGTATGAACACGCCCTGGGGTGTGCCTGCTGCATCGCCGCCTATGTGCCCGCGTGCACCACCACCACCACCACCACCACTTCCTCCACCTCCACCTCCTACTCCACCTCCACCTCCACCACCACCACCACCACCCCTCCTCCTCCTCCTCCTCATCATCATCATCACCACCTTATCGTAACTACTCGTCACCATCACCACTGCTGGCTACGTCACCACCACCACGTCACCACGCAGGAGTTCGCCTCCTAGCCAACAGGTATGTGTATGTTCTTATTTTTATTTTTTTATGTAGGGCTAACGGCTGTCAAACAACGGCCAAGAGGGCTCCCAAAGACAGGGGGGGCGACAACCAGCCCACGACAATGACGATGACGGTGACACCGCGGTGACTGTGACACCACGATGACAACCGTGACACCGCGACGACCACGACGACCACCGCGACGACCACGACTACGACCACTGCGACCATGACTGCGACGACTGCAACCACGACCACGACCACGACCACTGTGACACTGCGACAGTGACCACGACCACCGCGACACCGCGACGACCACGACCACTGCGACACCGCAACAGTGACCATGGCCACGACCACCACGACACTGTGACCACGGCCACAACCACCGCAACATCGACCACAACCACAACCACTGTGACACCGTGACAGCGACCACAGCCACGACCACCACAACCACAACCACGGCCACCACGACACCATGACCACGACCACCGCCACCGCGACACCACAACCACGGCCACCGCGACCACGACCATGACGGTGCGGCTGCCATCACGCCAATAACAGTGCTGCTGTGCCATATGTTTATTAGGTTAATTATTTATTATACCTGTAAAATAGAGTAGTAACAATATAATGTGAATTTTGAGCCTCTTAAATGTGTGTAAATGCTAATTAAAACAGGCTTAAAAGTGTCTTAGCCACTACTTAAAAAGTTTAAGTTCACACAGCCATGAAAATTTAAGGCATCACAAGGCTGCTAAGTGGTAAATTAAGAGAATGATGTCTTAATTAAGAGGTGACCTTGCTTAATCA
>WTXC01000508.1:0-11451 GCA_022496195.1 Lactifluus subvellereus | reverse complement strand
GCGGGTGTAGAAGGGGCGAGAGGAAAGAAAAGGTATGGATTGTACAGGCGTTTTGTGTGGGATGATCATCAAGCCCTTAACCATGGATCTCCGTAGGGCGGAGCCTAACACAGAAAGAGTCAATAACACCGATCCTCCCATCACCGCCCAATCCGTTGAATAAGTTAGAAGGCGGAAGGGGAAGGCGGAGAGCAGGGGTCGTCAGCAAGAGTGTCAAGAGAGTAGAGAAAGTGTTGAACGCAGGAAGAGATTGCGCTGGAGTGAGGGATGTTGTCGTGGGAAAAAGAGAACGTACGGTACACATGGACAGAAGGGCTTTGGAAGGTTACATGCGGGCGGAGATGTGAGGCAGTCGAAACGGAAAGGAAAGGGAGAAAGTGAAGGCAAAGTGGTGGAAAAGAGGCAGAGATGGAGGTTGAAGGATAAGGAAGAAGTCAGAGCGACGGTGGACCGGGAAAGAAAACACGTTATAACGGCATACCAGTCAGTCATCCCCTGACGGTGAACGGAGACACAATCATGGAGGTCGAACGCGTCGCGCGGACGCATGTGAGGACGTGAAAACCGGATATACAATCAGACGATACTACAACTGCGTTTCAGTTCACACGTTGCTAAAGGCAGGTGGGATCGCATTGCAAAGAACGTATCATTGGCCTAGGCACTCTAATGCGCGGAAAGCAGCGTGGACGACGAGGGCGTGTAGCGGGAAGGCAGAAAAGACGTGGGAGGTACGATGACGGATGTCCGGCACGCCAAAATTTGCCAATTCGACACTCCAGACGCAGTGGGGAGTGAAGCAGGTTAGCGGGGATGTTACAGATTGCATCGAACTCTTCCGCTGCCCCACCACATCGCCCTTTGCGGGTCATATGCAGACAGAAAGAAATACATAGAGCGCAATCATGGTAACGTGCACCTTCGCTAACGTAGCACGGTTTACAAACGCATATATATCCATCCTGTCGGTCCCCATCCTCCTTATAAATATCAGCTCCCCAGTGCGATCATAATTCATAGCAACTAAAGACTCGTCTACGGTCACCTAGTCACCCGTGGTCCTATTCTTCTTCCTCTTCTGCCTAGCAGACGGAGCCACTTCCCACGCCTCTGCTGACTGGGGAGGAGCGACGAGATCGTCAGCCAACTATCCATTCCTCTCCTGTTCTATCCGAGAAGCGACCAAAGGTCGTGCCACGTATTGAGATTCACCGTCGTGTGCAGCGTGGACATAGCGTGGGAGGCACTGACTGAGCTCTTAGGCTCGGTGTTGGCGTCGACGGCTGGTGAGGCAGGCGCAATGGCGGATGTCGACGACGATGCATCAGTTGACTCGCTGGCCTTCACTCCGGGCTTGGTAGGGGCGGGGGTAAATTTGATGGCAGGGAAGATGAGGCCCTCGGCCTGTGAAGGCTCAGGCTCCGCAGTTGGCGGTAGTTCCTTCACATCACGGATAGCAGTCATCTGAATCTCGGGAACGGGTTCAGGTGCGGTGGCAATCGTAAGGGTAATGACCACCTCGGGCTCAGGGAAAGGGGCAACTTCCCTCGGTGGCCCAACCTCCGCGGGTGTCGCAGCAAGAACCTCCTCCACTGGGGCTGGCGCGGGCTCCACTGGCACGTCGGCTGGAACTGTAGCGGGAGGTACAGCGGAACCATTGGATGAGGGTGCCAGAACAGGTTAAGTCGAGAAGGATGAGGATGTTTAGGTGGCTCGGAGATATGGATCTGAACGAAATGGGAGTGAGGTTATCAAAGCAATGTGGTGGGGTAACAATGAAACGTACCTCTGCAGCGGTGATGTGTTCATGGGGGAGTTGGGGCTGTGGGAAAATTACTTTTCACTCGTCAACATTCGTCCAACTCGAGTAGACCTCGTCCGCAGCCCTGTCCACCTCTCGCAGGCTCGGTGCAACCTGGGCAACGGCCGCATGTGACGCTTCAAGGGCTGAGGTTACAGCCACCTTGAACCCCTTGACAAGAGTGGACGCTTGTTCAGGTGCAGATCCAGCTACAGGCGTAGGGTCGTCACGCGGCGGATCGACGATGGATGCTTTCGTCGCTGGCTGGTCAGCGTGGTCAAAAGAAGTCGTCAGGTATACACTAGAAGGAAGGGGAGAGGCTGATCAGATATAATCGATGTGGCGACCCAACGATAGATAGGGACCGAGAGGAGGAAGAATGTGGTATTGGGGTGAATGTGGAAGGGACATATGCGAACGGCATGCATGGATGTGCTGGGAGATTCAAGGGGAAGAAAAAAAAAAACGAGAGGAGGTTCGACTTTCATGAAGCGTGAGCAATCATGAAGAAGGGCTTGAATACTGGGCCTAACGCCTACATCCAACCCTTGCGCTTGCTCTCCTTGCGCTCGCTGAGAAAGATTTTCTTCAACGCATCCAGCGGATTGAACCACCTCTTATGCTTCTGCCGAGTCAAGAACTGCGGCGGGCCCGTCGGTGGCCTGTCAGCATGCTCCTGGACCATTTGGGCGTGTTCAGGCTCCCCGTGCAACTCGGAGTGCGGGATATAAAGGTGGTCGGGGTGCTTCAGAAACATGGGAATTTGGGGCAGGGATGTGTGGATCGATAGTAAAGGATATCTGAAAAGCTGCGATATAAATATAAAATCGGCATATGGCATTCTTAGCTCGCAAAGCCAATATCCGCATCCATTGCTAACGACGCGCCAACGTGGCAACCGTGTGGATCTGGATCGCAGTCCTGCGTCCTCGCACTACGTGCGCGTCCCAACCAGGCTGCCTGCGACGCCTCGAGAGCTGAGGCTGTAGCTGCCTTGAACCCCTCGACAAGAGTGGAAGCTTGTTCTTCAGGTGCAGGTCCAGTTGCAGGCGCGGGAACCTTGCGCGGCGCATCGACGGCGGACCCTTTCGTGACTGACTCGCCGGGATGCTCTGGAACCTTTGCCGCGTGTCCAGGCTCTACCTCCTACTCGGATGGTACGACGGCGAGGCAACGGCGTGCTTTGATTCCCGTGATGGGCGCGGCATAAACGTTGTTGGTGTCGTTATAACTTTCTATGGGATGAGTGCGTAGCCTGTTTTTGGGAGAATATGGACAAGTGGAACAGTGTGGACCACGGCTGAACGGCGTGGTGACGCCCCATTTGGAAGTGACTTGAAAAGGTCTGAATAATGAGATGAGATCAAACAGGGTTCAGGCTTGAGCAGGCCGGAGCGTGAGGCTCCACCCCCGAGCCCCATGTCCAGGAACCTGTGAAAACGGAGAACGAGAGTCGTCGCACTCTTTGAGTGCGCCGGTTAGTAGGTACCGCCAGAGATAGAAACGGAGCGAGAGGGAAACAACGTGTAGGGGGTGATTGTGTCAGGGGCTGCTCAACGCGCGAGCCGCATGTCCGCGAAAAAAACGGTTGATGACAGCTGTCGCACTCTTCGTGTACACGGAACGGCGGGTCCAGCCGGAAGCCCGGGAAGATACCGAGGAAAAACATAAAAGAATTACTGCATGGAAAATTTGTGACAAGACCGGACGCCGCGTATTACGTGACTCCGACCGAGAGCAGCGATCCACGTGAGTACGAAGGGTCGCTAGCCAATAACTCTTGAATCAGTTGTCCTGTGATAGGACACCGCGCGAAGGATGGAACGGGACAAGGCATAGGTAGCTGTTTCGAGCTGGCAAAAGGCTGTCGTCAGATGGCTACCCCTACCCCGACTTCTCGCTCTTCTTGTGCCGCGCTGGGGTTGAGCCTAACAACCTAGAGGCATATACCCCAAACGGATTCGCAAGGTGCCTACTGGCTTGTGCGTTGACCTTCTAAACGGGTGATTTCTGAGATTTTTGAGGTGGTGGGGTGTAGGTATTCGCAGAATGACGACCGTGCCATTTCTTTTATAAGGGCAGAGGTGGTACGGGTTCTATACTCCGCGAAGGTAACGTGTATGGCACTGGCAATACACGAGGTAGGTAGGGATGAACGAGACGCGCAAGGTGTAGTGATCGATCAAAATGTGCAAACTCCGCCAGCGCCAATTGAATTGCCAGTCTCGGACCGGAGATGATAGTCGATAGTCGAATTTCGAGAGGCCCTTGAACGGATAGAGCCAGCCGAGACCAGAGGTCGACCCCGCGAGATTGTGTGTCGTGGTCGATGACCCCTCTTGTCCTCTACAGAGTAATAAAATACCGAACTTCGATGTGTTCCGTTACAGCGCCTTTCATCGGGACTTGGCCCTTTTTTTCCTATTTTCAACCATAGGGCTGAGATTGAATGGGGATCGGCAGCTCATGCTGATTTTTTTTCTCACACTAAAATTATTGTAGAAATGAAAAAAATAAAGTTAAAAAGAAAATTATATAATCTTTACCAGTATTTCGATGCTAACTTAACTTCAGAGCCTCCAACGGATCAACAGGCCCGGTTAGGCCGGTGGTAAAAGCAGTCCGGGTTGAGCCGGTCATGGATCTTAGGTAAGCAGAGGAAAGGAAAAAAAGGTACCCATACACGCAGCCCTATGGCGCGCCCGTATACTCTCCTCATAACCCACCGTTTGTATTACTGTGATGTACATGTTGTAGAGATGTGAGACATACCTGTACTGCCGTTGCAGTGGGCATACTTGGCCGACCTAGGTCATCTCCCTTGACCACAACTACACCAGTTTCTTTTTGCTTCGCAACCGCTTGAGTGAAACGTTCGCTGACTCCTGTTGATTCATGGATTTCTGAGTCACAGACACCCTGGAGGGACATGGAAAGTGCCATCTCATCGGATATATGACGGCGGACCATCAGTGGGAGGGGGAGCACTCGAAGGGATGCTCAGTGGGAGTGGGGGGGAAGATGCGGAGTTGGCAGGTGGCAACCGGGATAACTACATGATAGACGCTGGAAGGCAGCGGCAGCAAAGGGGATAGCTATTTGATAACCCCAAATCTGGCAAGATAACTAATATCCGAATAATTTCATTTTCACTTAACTATGAACCCAGCTGTCAAATCTTGGAGGTCCGCAAAGATAAATATAGGTAAACAAGGGCCCATCCCGATGAAAGGCGCTATGATTTCTGTGTGAAATTGTAATAGCTATGTTACGGAGGGTATTCGAGATCGGCTGAAGTGGCCCCTAGTAGCGTTGTTTGTCTTCCGCGACTGGGTGACTTGCCGCAAGGATTTGAATTGCTCTGACTTCCTCTAGAAATAAAATATAGCTTGTACGAAAAATAATGTGAAAGGAGGCTCGGCTATGCCTTCCTCCCAGGCCAAACAACTTCCCCTGCGCCTTGGGTTCATTCCTCTCCAGGACCTCTCCTTTCTCGACCTCTTCTTCTCGGTTTTTTGCAAAGAATCTCCCTCAGTTAGCCCTGTAGAGGACAAGAGGGGTCATCGACCACGACACACAATCTCGCGGGGTCGACCTCTGGTCTCGGCTGGCTCTATCCGTTCAAGGGCCTCTCGAAATTCGACTATCGACTATCATCTCCGGTCCGAGACTGGCAATTCAATTGGCGCTGGCGGAGTTTGCACATTTTGATCGATCACTACACCTTGCGCGTCTCGTTCATCCCTACCTACCTCGTGTATTGCCAGTGCCATACACGTTACCTTCGCGGAGTATAGAACCCGTACCACCTCTGCCCTTATAAAAGAAATGGCACGGTCGTCATTCTGCGAATACCTACACCCCACCACCTCAAAAATCTCAGAAATCACCCGTTTAGAAGGTCAACGCACAAGCCAGTAGGCACCTTGCGAATCCGTTTGGGGTATATGCCTCTAGGTTGTTAGGCTCAACCCCAGCGCGGCACAAGAAGAGCGAGAAGTCGGGGTAGGGGTAGCCATCTGACGACAGCCTTTTGCCAGCTCGAAACAGCTACCTATGCCTTGTCCCGTTCCATCCTTCGCGCGGTGTCCTATCACAGGACAACTGATTCAAGAGTTATTGGCTAGCGACCCTTCGTACTCACGTGGATCGCTGCTCTCGGTCGGAGTCACGTAATACGCGGCGTCCGGTCTTGTCACAAATTTTCCATGCAGTAATTCTTTTATGTTTTTCCTCGGTATCTTCCCGGGCTTCCGGCTGGACCCGCCGTTCCGTGTACACGAAGAGTGCGACAGCTGTCATCAACCGTTTTTTTCGCGGACATGCGGCTCGCGCGTTGAGCAGCCCCTGACACAATCACCCCCTACACGTTGTTTCCCTCTCGCTCCGTTTCTATCTCTGGCGGTACCTACTAACCGGCGCACTCAAAGAGTGCGACGACTCTCGTTCTCCGTTTTCACAGGTTCCTGGACATGGGGCTCGGGGGTGGAGCCTCACGCTCCGGCCTGCTCAAGCCTGAACCCTGTTTGATCTCATCTCATTATTCAGACCTTTTCAAGTCACTTCCAAATGGGGCGTCACCACGCCGTTCAGCCGTGGTCCACACTGTTCCACTTGTCCATATTCTCCCAAAAACAGGCTACGCACTCATCCCATAGAAAGTTATAACGACACCAACAACGTTTATGCCGCGCCCATCACGGGAATCAAAGCACGCCGTTGCCTCGCCGTCGTACCATCCGAGTAGGAGGTAGAGCCTGGACACGCGGCAAAGGTTCCAGAGCATCCCGGCGAGTCAGTCACGAAAGGGTCCGCCGTCGATGCGCCGCGCAAGGTTCCCGCGCCTGCAACTGGACCTGCACCTGAAGAACAAGCTTCCACTCTTGTCGAGGGGTTCAAGGCAGCTACAGCCTCAGCTCTCGAGGCGTCGCAGGCAGCCTGGTTGGGACGCGCACGTAGTGCGAGGACGCAGGACTGCGATCCAGATCCACACGGTTGCCACGTTGGCGCGTCGTTAGCAATGGATGCGGATATTGGCTTTGCGAGCTAAGAATGCCATATGCCGATTTTATATTTATATCGCAGCTTTTCAGATATCCTTTACTATCGATCCACACATCCCTGCCCCAAATTCCCATGTTTCTGAAGCACCCCGACCACCTTTATATCCCGCACTCCGAGTTGCACGGGGAGCCTGAACACGCCCAAATGGTCCAGGAGCATGCTGACAGGCCACCGACGGGCCCGCCGCAGTTCTTGACTCGGCAGAAGCATAAGAGGTGGTTCAATCCGCTGGATGCGTTGAAGAAAATCTTTCTCAGCGAGCGCAAGGAGAGCAAGCGCAAGGGTTGGATGTAGGCGTTAGGCCCAGTATTCAAGCCCTTCTTCATGATTGCTCACGCTTCATGAAAGTCGAACCTCCTCTCGTTTTTTTTTTTCTTCCCCTTGAATCTCCCAGCACATCCATGCATGCCGTTCGCATATGTCCCTTCCACATTCACCCCAATACCACATTCTTCCTCCTCTCGGTCCCTATCTATCGTTGGGTCGCCACATCGATTATATCTGATCAGCCTCTCCCCTTCCTTCTAGTGTATACCTGACGACTTCTTTTGACCACGCTGACCAGCCAGCGACGAAAGCATCCATCGTCGATCCGCCGCGTGACGACCCTACGCCTGTAGCTGGATCTGCACCTGAACAAGCGTCCACTCTTGTCAAGGGGTTCAAGGTGGCTGTAACCTCAGCCCTTGAAGCGTCGCAGATGGCCGTGCCCAGGTTGCACCGAGCCTGCGAGAGGTGGACAGGGCTGCGGACGAGGTCTACTCGAGTTGGACGAATGTTGACGAGTGAAGGATAATTGTACCATAGCTCCAATTTCCCCGTGAACACACCACCGCTGATGCGGAGGTGTTATCCCACCACCGCTGATGCGGAGGTGTTATCCCACCACATTGCCTTGATTACCTCACCCCAGTTCGTTCAGATCCCTATCCCCGAGCCCGCACCCAACATCCCATCTGCAACCTTCTTGACTCAACCCGTTCTGGGTACCTCATCCGCAGGGAACGGTTACTGATGGTCTCGTCGCTGCTCCCCAGTCAATAGAGGTGCGGGAAGTGACTCTGTCTGCTGGGCAGGAAGTGGAAGGAGAACAGGAACAAAGCGTGGGCATTGGCGTTGGTCAGGGAGACAGAGATATACGAGTGTTTTTTTTGTAGATTATGACCGTGCTCTACGTTGTTTCTTTCTTCCTATTTTTCTTTTCTACCTACACCCAGCAATATGCATGTACATTATCCGCAAAGGACGACGTGGTGGAGTGGTGAGAGCGGAAGAGGCCAGTACTGGGGGAAGACCTCATCCCCAACTTGCTTCACGGTACCACAGCCTCTGCCTTCCTGTGTCAATGTTGCCTGTGTCTTCACTTGTTATCACGCTTTGGCAAAGTGTGACCTGAAATGGGGCCGTATCGTCTCTTACTGGCGTCCGACGTCGGCGCGATCGTGTTCGGTTCTGACGTCCGCTGCGTCCCTACACAGTTGCACTCGCTACTATGTATTCCGGGGTTCAAACGTTCCTTTCCTTGCGGTACGTCTTCATTCTAGCACGTTTCCTCCTTTCCCTGCTTCCTTAGCCTCTCGCCTCTCCCAAATTGCCGATCATGATCCTACTTCTACTAGTACTGCCGCGCATCCTCCTGTTGAAAAGAAATTACAATTTCCCTTGTTGCCGTCTGGCGCGACGCGTTCGCTTGGACCCCCACGGGATGCGCGTCTCCGTTCAGGTTCGGAGATTGACTGGCTGGTATGTAGTCGTACAGTCGTTATCTTGCTGCACATAATAACGTATTTTCTTTGCGTCTTTTTTCTGTTGATGCAGCCCCGCGTTCACCCGTCGCTCGAACCTCTTCCTTTATCCCTTAGCCCTCCGATGTCCTCTGCCTCTCTTTCCTCCGCGGTGCCTTCCCTTTCCTCCCTCATTGCCTCACCTCTCCGCCCTTCTTTTCCATCGCTCCATTTAGTGCGCTCTTCGACCATCTCACATTCTCCTTTCGCATGCAATCTCCCGTCTATGCGCAAATCCCCTTTTCCCACGGCAGCATCTCCTCACTCCAGCGTGGCCTCTTCCCACGTTCAACACTTTTTCTCCTGTCCTTGACGGGTGCACCCACCCACTAGTTTCTATCAAGGGTGTTCCCCTACCTCCACACTCCTATGGAACACGCAACGCGCACGTGGAACGCATATGGATACTGGCATTTTCTCTGGATTGTAGTTATGTACGTGCTTTGCCCGGCTTACTTCACAAGGACATACTACGGTTTCCATTGCTATTGACAGCGCTAATGAGTACACCTCCCAAGTGCCACAAGCATAGCAACCTCCGCCCTAAAGTGAGCTACAGACGGTCCACTGATATTCTCTTGCTGGCATGAAGGTATGATCGTCAGAAAGGAAGACAACAGCTTCCTCAAGAATCGGAAAATAGCCAGCGAACGACAGTATCCACCACCAAAGTCCTCGGGAAAACGCAACGCAACCGATTCATACCACGGGGCTGACAACATCATCGGTCCCAGGTCCTCCGGTAATATCAGACGACATGACGATGCGGCATAGCACCATAGCGTTGTAACGTACTTATCCTCTACGCCATAATGACAAATGACGATATGGGTCTCCATGAAATTCGGGGTGTATACGTGATGTCCGTCATTACAGAACCATACAACATCGCGACGACGGCTCATGGATCACGAGCTAGTGACACTACACGATGCTGCATCTCAGGCATCGGATTTAGCAAACCTTAAATAAGAACTGTTTGAAACAGGTGAATGGGCTGGGTAGCCGTAGCTGAGATAAAAGTTGGCCCCATGACTCCAATCCAGCTTGAAGCAGGCACGAGCATTGCTGAACGAGTGAATGCTGCTCGGGAGCAATGCGGGGAGAACCTGGGAGCAAGTGCAGTGGGAGAGCCGCAAACAAGCATGGAGGCGCCACGCGGGTCCATCCAGCGGGATGTGGGACGGCCGGACAGATGTACGGCTAGCAGCGGGAGTGGAAGGCACAGCCGGGATTTGCGGTGGTCCAGCAGGATGAGGCGGCCGCAGGCGCCAAACTGTTGTGGGCGAGGCGGCACGGCAGCCATCAGGGCGATGAGTTGGCCGCTGGCCGTGGCCATGGTCGTTTGTCGTCACGATACGCATTTCTGGCAACCGCGCAGATGCGTCGTCGACTCGTCATGGATCCCTAGGTCGGGATACTAACAGGTTGGAGATGAACAGAGTGAACATTGAGCTTTCAAGCTACAGTTTTATTGTGAGGAAGGACTCCGAATACTACTGAAAGTGCGTGATGAACTGAGCAAGGTAGAGATTACAATAAGGGACCCCTTGTAGTACTCCTCGCACCATGTCGATAAGCCATTATAGCGGGTTGTAGTGCATTCTTATAAGGCCTTATAAGATTTTGACCAGTTTGCCGATTATAGATTTATTTGGTTTTATTTGCCAGTGTGTTGATTGAGCGTTTTCTGTGTTGGACTGGCGGACCTGGAACCGCCCTCAGGTGTCACGTGTCATGGCTGGAGGGGAAAGTACTTCGGTCAGCGGTCAGCTTTAAGTTACTTGGCAACGATCTACGATTTAAGTCGATAAGAGTTCAAGTTGTAATTATAGAAGTACACCAGGATGTCTGATTGAGGTACGCATATGTCAGAGGAAAGTAGCTTGACCGTAATGCCATCGATAAATAGCCGAACAAAATGAGAAGAACGAATTAGTAAGGCAAATGTGGAATGGCCCAATGTGGCAGGTAGTACGCAGGTATGGACGACTTTCAGAGACTCGTTAAGTGCGATTATTGCTTACCTCCTAGTCAAACGCCAAGCCACGGTCCTGTTCATCTTGCACTTCTTCTGAGTCGAGAACTGCGGCGGGCACGTCGGCGGCTTATCAGCATGCTTATGGACTCCTTCCGCGTGCTCAGGCTCCCTCTCTGAGCTACAATGGTAGGATGCCGAGGTGTTACGATATTCAGTCTCGTGCAGTGAGGCCCTTTGGGACGCAGTATGCACATTGACGGTGCCTGTTTCTCCTTTGATTAAAGTCGGCAGATACCAAAGTACGAGGCTTTCCAGCGAGGAGGACTATTATATGTAGACATGTCCTGTGGCCACGGTGGTCAATTGAAGATACCAAGTCAGGAAGGGCCGGGTGGTCTGACAAATTGTGGTTATCGTGGAGATAAACGACGAATGAATGAGGGGGCTTGCATGGCCAATGGCAGTACAGTCGACTATCTTATAATGCATAGGGTTGACTATCTCACATTGCATAGTGACGGACCAGCCAAAATGGCTATGCAGCATGAGATTGTAAATGAGTCAACTGTAATTACTATTGGAAGAGAGAGGGGGTGAGTTGAGCCATGTCTGCAAAAAGGTGCAGTGTAGATATAGCAGTAGCTCAGGCTCAGGCTACCATGGCACTCGGGACACTTCGGCCTTCTCTAACGTAGGCGGGAAGTATTTGGATGGAAACCCTAACCCACTTGTTATGGTCTTTTCACTCACTCGCGTCCTGTTTTCACGCCCAGCAAGCTAAGTTACTGCTAAGAAAGCTGATATAACACATGAGCAATAGC
>WTXC01000507.1:0-11467 GCA_022496195.1 Lactifluus subvellereus | reverse complement strand
TCATGGGCCAAGAGTTGTAGACAAACTCTGCCATTGGTAGGTAATAGGCCCATTGATCTTGTTGGTCTGGAACCCATAGGCGCAGGTACTGCTCTACTTGCTGGTTCGCACGTTCACTCTGTCCATCTGTCCTGGGGTGGAAGGCGGTGCTAATATTTTGCTTTGCATGAATACTTTTGGTCAGGGCGCGTGCGAAGTGCGATGTAAATCTGGGGTCGCGGTCTGAGATGATGCGTCTGGGTAGTCCGAACCAGGGCAGGATGTGGCGGAAGTAAAGGGTGGCCACCCCTTCCCCCGTGATAGTAGTCGAGCAGGGGAGGAATCGTGCAGCTTTAGAGCATCCCTGATCCACAATGGTAAGGATTGCATTGTGTCCCGATGAGAGGGGGAGGTCTGTGATTAGGTCCATAGAGACACTCTGAAATGGACCCTCTTCCGCTGGGACGTCTAGCGGAAACAGTGCTGCCTTGGTTTGGGTGGTGCGCGCTTTAGTTTCCTGGCATTTGGCACATCCCTGTACGTATTCCTTTGTGAACTGGTCGAGGTCCTTTCCTCCTTCATAGTGTTGGTGCAGGAGTGCGAGTGTATTTTTGACTCCAGGGTGCCCGGCAAGAGGGTGGTCATGGTATCGCTGGAGGACCTCTCTTCGCGCATCCAACTCCAGAGGGAAAGGGACGAGGTTCATCGCTCCAACACGTTCTGGTGGGAATAAGGTGACATTCTCATTGTCATGTTCCCCTTTGTCTCCTGGGGGGCGCGATAGAAAGTCTGCGGGTATGTGTTGTTTCCCTGGGATGTGCACCAGGTGATAGTCATATTCTTGGAGCTCCGGCGACCACCTAGCTTGGCGGCGGTTAAGATTTTGGGGGCGCATGAAGTACTGAAGGTTGCGGTGGTCTGTGCGGATGGTAACCTTGTGGTTGCTTCCTGCTAGGTATGCTCTCCAGGTGCGTAAGGCGTCTAACACTGCGAAGGCTTCACGGTCTGCGACGTCCCAGTTACGTTGAGTGGCGTCGAAGGTCTTGGAATGGAACGCGATAGGATGGAGGTGTCCCTGAGTGTCTGTTTGTTGCAGGACCGCTCCCAGGGCATGTTGGGAGGCGTCCGTGTCTACGAAGAACGGTTTGTCGAAGTCTGGTTGGTGTAGGACCGGCGCAGAGGCTACTTTGTGTTTGAGTTCATTAAAGGCTGCCTGGCGTACCTCAGTCCACTCCCAAGGGGTGTCTTTATGCGTGAGTTCATTCATGGGCCGCGCGATCTCGCTGAACCTGGGGATCCAGCGGCGGTAGAAGAGGCAGAACCCGATGAACGCGCGGACATCTCTGACATTCCTGGGTACTGGCCACTCCGCTATAGCTTTAACTTTAATGGGGTCCATCCTGAGGCGGTCCTTTTCCAGGATAACGCCTAGGTACTCTACCACTGTCACCTCAAATTGGCATTTCTCCGGGCGTAGGTAGAGATCATGTTGTTGGAGGACTTCGAGAACCTGGGTAGTGATGCGTCGGTGTAGCGCATAATCCAAGGGTGTGTGTACCAGGATATCATCCATGTACACTGTAACGTGTCCCCCTTCGATAAGGTCCTTGAAAATCTGGTTCATCATCGTTTGGAAGGTTGCTGGGGAGTTGGTGAGCCCGAAGAACATAACCATGGGTTCGAATAGTCCTAGGTTCGTCTTGAAGGCTGCCTTCCATTGGTCGCCTTCGCGAATGCGTATGTTGTTATAACCCCAGCGGATGTCCATTTTCGTGAAAAGCGCGTGTCCTCTGACTCTGTCAATGAGTTCTGGGATAAGAGGAAGTGGGTAGCGGTTGCGAGTAGTCACTGCGTTTAGTTTACGGTAGTCGATGACGGGGCGAAGATCTCCATTCTTTTTCTTGACCCAGAACACAGGGAAGGCGTATCTAGAGTCAGAGGGGCGGATAAGTCCTTGGTCTTCGTTCTCTTTGACGAAGGTGCGCATAGCCCTCTGTTCCCTAGGATTGAGCGGGTAGATTTTGCAATCTAGGGTGTCTGGCGCCTCCGGTTTGAGGTCAATGGCGTGATCCCAGGGACGTGATTCAGGAAAGCGTTGGGCCGCTTGTTCGCTGAACACTTTGCGGAAGCGGTGGTAATGTTCTGGGACGATTTGATCCCATGTCCTCCTTTCAGTAGGCTGTGCCTCCTCAGCGATGCGTTGGGAGACCGTGACCTTGTAGAGGCGCATGATCAGTTCGTCTCCTGGTTCTAGGAGGGGCCTTCAGGGGGGATCTCGACCCGTAGGCCAGAGACATAGGCAGGGGGCGTTGGTCGTAGTAGTGACGTTTCTGGGGTGCGTATGATCACCTTTTGGTTAATAGTCCCCTCTGTCCAGTCTACTTGTGGGTTGGTAGCCGCCAGCCAGGGGTATCCTAGAATGATGTCGTCTCCTCCCAGCTCTGCCTCGTAGAAACGGTAAATGTGGCTGTCTTTTCCAGTGACGATTTCGAGGTCAGTGAATCGAGTGATTTCTCCAATACTATTTTTGCTACCGTCCGCGTTATGGAGTCGTCTGGGACGTCTGAGTTTGAGCATAGAAAGGTCGTTCCTTTCTGCGAAGCTGGGGCTGATGAAATTCTCTGTTGCACCACTGTCCACAAAGACAGGGAGCTCGGCCTTAAGTTCTGCGGTGTGTAACTGAGCAGGGATACGCAAAGATTTGATTCTTGGTAGATACACATCACGACAGAACATGGCCCGAATACTGGCCGGTGTATTCAGGCGGTTTGAAAACCCTGGGCCTCCCACATCTGTCCCACTTTGTTGAGTTCCTCATCATTTAACGCGACCATTGCCTTTAGGATTGCATCTGGAGTGGCGAGGGTGTTGGAGGTCCCTCCTTCGGCTTCCTCCTGTGGTTCCCTTGTAGTTGAGCGACTTTGATGGTGTCGCGTTTCTTTCCCTTGCGAGGGCAGTTTCGTGCGAGGTGCCCCTGCCTCTTGCATTCAAAGCAGCGCCCTTCTTTCTGGAGCTGTACCTTTCTGCATCGGTGATGGCCTTGAGGCGATCTACCTCCATAGGGACAGGACCCATCTGGCTAGGGCGTAGTGGCTGTTGTCGTCCTTGGTACTGCTGGGTACGCTGTTGGGGGGCCTCCTTTGGAAAGGGAATGGACGCCGTTGCTGACCTTCTTGAGGGTGCATTTGCTGGCTCAGGATGCTTTGCTCTATCTGCCAGTTGAGGTAGTTAGTGCGGGCTGCGTGCTTCCATTCCTCGAAGGTCATGGGCATGGGTCGCTCTTTGAGGCATGCATTGAGGAGTCCTCTAGTGAGCCCTTTCCAGAAGTACCAGGCAGTGGCCGGGGTATCAAGGTCGAAGCCTCCTTTGTCAGCTAGTTCCTCGAATTTGACAATGTACGCATCGACACTCTGTCCTGGTATCATGCGGAGGGTTAAGAGGTCTCGTTGCGCCCTCTGGGTCGCGGCAATATCGTGGAAATCGAGGATGAATCGTTCTCTAAAGGATTCCCAGGGATCGTTGTCCAGAACTTCTCCTCTGGAGATCTGCTGGAGCCACTTGAGGCGTTGGCGCACCCATCCATCCACCTGGGGGCCTTTGACCAAGGTAAGGGCGTGCGAGACACGATTGTCTGCTTGAGCAATGGCGGGTGCGTTCCTGTTTAGATAGTGGTAGTTCTCAAGCTCCAGCATCCATTTTTCTGCGTCGTCTCGTATTCCAGTAAAGATGGCAGGGGGTTGTCCTACTAGTTTGGCGTCTGCCCCTTGGGGGTTTGGAGCGTTAAGGTTGAATCCTGGGAGGTCCCATCCGCCTCCTGGCGGGCCTCCTCCTGGCGGACCTCCTCCTGGCGGGCCTCCTCCTGGTGGGCCTCCTCCTGGCGGGCCTCCTCCTGGCAGGCCTCCTCCTGGCGGGCCTCCTGCTGGTGGGCCCCTCCTGGTGGGCCTCCTCCTGGTGGGCCTCCTCCGCCTCTGGGAGGGCCCGCTCTGGGTTCTGCTGGGGCGAAAGGGTTAATCCTAGCGATGGCTGCATATGATGCCCCAGTTCCAAGGGCAAAGCGTGCTGGTGCGATAGTGTGAGTCGTCATGGTCTGTATTGGGACCTGTTCTTCTTCGATAGGACTGGGGTCTCTGATCTCTTGTGATGCTGCTCCGGCGAGAGCTTCCCTGATATCTTTAGTGAATGGGGCGACGTACTCGGGCCCTGTTGGCTCCACTGGTTCGTCTAGTACTGGGAATCTAGTTGCTGCGTCTGCGTAGGCGAAATACTTGTTCGTTTTGTTGTCAAATGCTACTTCGTACCACCGTCCTGCTACGTGGTGTACGGGGTATGCTCCGGCTTTGCTCCTTCCTGGGAGGATGCTAATGAAATAGTGTCCGGTCCAAGGGATCGTTCCTTCGAACCCTGAGTAGATGTCTCCTTCTCGTAACCAGATGACACGGTTGTCGTCCTTCTTATCGTCCTCTTTGCAGAGGGCGAGTGTGAAGGGCTTGAACTTGGGGTCTACTGGCGACTCCACGATTGTGGTCTGACTGGGAAAGTCTGTTCTAATGTCACGCCCAGACTCTGGGCGTACCTCCACTGGCGTTGGAGGCGGCGGCGGTGACGACGGCGGGGGAGTAGGGGATCTTGGACGTGAGGGTCCTAAGTCCTGATAACGAGCTCTCGCTGGGGAGCTAAGATGGCGTTTGATCTTAAGTCCTTTGACCATACGCTAGTGACACTTGTGCAAGCGACGCGAGGTCTGGCAATAAGCCAGAGGAGCGGTGGTTCACAAGTAAAGGCCTGAAGGCAGTTCAACTTGTCTGAGATTACAAGAGAACAGACTTAGGGTCTGCTCTAAGGCGATACAACGCGATATAAGTACATTGGGGAGGTGAGTCAGGTCGAGTCATAGTGTCCCTAGGACACTAGTAAGCAGACACAGTAAGCCTCGAGTCATCGTACAGTAAGCAGGCCGACGTGTGAGTCATATTGTACAGTATGAGTCAGTAGGTGTCAAGGCAGCGCATGCGCAGAGGTAAGCAAATGTAGCACTAGTGGAATGCGCACCAGAGGCGAAGCGTGGGAACACCTACTATAATAGGAAGGTAAGCATGATGTAAGCGAAAGCGGCCAAGTCATGGCCTCAAGCAGAGTCTCAGGCCATAGGGGCCTGGCAGTCCATAAACACGACGCGAGAGGAGTGGGATAGGTGGAAAATAAAGCGTACATGACTCCCTTGTGCACACCTAGAGCAGAGTCCGATCTCGGCATGCACAAACGTGACACTACCACCAGTGGACTCACTATGCAGCAAGTGGACCCGAGCCAAACAGGGACTTTCCGAGACAAAGCCAGCATTTGAGCAGTTAACGGAATGTCTTGAACCGTCATTGGTGCAAGAATGGACAGCTCAGGAACAAGTTGCCATGGAGAAGCGTGGTGATCATCTCAAGGTTTATGAAGTCACTTCTGATAAATGTGGGTGACTGTAATCCTCTTTTAGAACATGGATGACTGATGTGCATTAGTACCGACGCTGGCGGACATTCGGCTAAAGCTGTCGGAAGCTGAGGTTCGGCACAAGAATCTATCCAGTGTAGTTTCCGCTCTCATGGAGGGCCTTGCCATTGAGCGCTCACAGTACGTGCAGATTGAATATAACAAAGTAGATCATTTAAACTGATCCCTGATTCAAGACGGTTGCTTCAGCGCTATGCGACATCATTAGGAAGTGCATGCTCTGTTGCACAGAGAAATGAACTTCTTGAAAGGCAGCGGAAGCTTGAATCACAAATTACTGCCTATGAACAACGAATGGCCAACATTATCAGACCCGACGATGATACCAAATGGTTGGCCCAAGATCCGCAGATTGTTGACTTTGATTCCGATGCATCGGATGACGCTTTAGAGCTCAATCCCGACGGTTGGTTCACACCAGAACATGACCGCATGTCTCTGCCCTCAGCATTGGCCCCTGGAGAGATTGAACGCCTGTCACTTGAATCAATTGCAATGATTGAAGCTGAACTACACAAGGGGCAGGTGACAGAGGCACTTGAAGGACTTCGCTTGGCCCTTGGTGAGAAGTCCCTTTGCTTCCGAACAGAGGTTCGCAATGCGGATAGCCAGCGGACAACAGCCTGAGCTTGGGACAACGTTTATAAGTTGGATGCTGAAGCTTGAAAGTGTCGGACCATATATCGACATGCTTGTAGCGCTCTTCAGCGCCTCTCAGTTGATCCAACATATCTGGCGACACTTCTGGACATTACCGACGAGGACCTAAAGGTGGCAGGAGATATCACCGATGAGCGGCGATTTGGACAGTGGTCCAATGCACTACCTTGGTTTTGGCGCATTGGAGACATCAATAATTCAAGTGCTCCACGAATGCAGGAATGTATGTACTCCACTCATTAATTAAATGTCCAACTAATCTGCCCTAGTCTATCGAGTAAGCTGGTTGAGAGCTAAGGCACGTGTTTCCCGCTGGTCCGAAGAATTCCAGCTTGTTGGACTGGAAATGGAATGGACCGTGAAATGGTTCCAGTGGAAGGAAGAAGAGTGGAGAAAGAGACTAGGTAATGTTGAAGATGAGGAGCGGCCACCCAGGGTTGATTGTTATTGTCATAAACAGATGGCACTTTGGGGTTCACTTGCGGAGCAGGCAGAAACAAAATTATCTTCTCTTCTGGATCGGCCTTTATTCTCATAGACTTTTGTATGAATTCATATCACTAGATTCTTTCAAATATTTCTAAATGTTAGGTGCATAAAGGGACGACTCATGAATTGGGGATCCAGATCATATTCGAGCACTTCATGAGGAAGCACCCAAAGCAGTGTCAAACAATTTCACCAAGGGGATATGTAACCTGTGTCTGATGTCTGACTAATCTGGCCACACTAGTGAGCAGTCCAAGCTACACTTACATTGAGTGAATATTCAGTCCGAGTGGCAGCTACACAGACCAGGCATATCTGCATGTTGGACTAACATAACTCTATTTACGCAGTTACTATCGAGTGACTTCCCGAGCCATTCTGACTGGATGCAGAGGAAGTACCGCTATTGGATAGGCTGCACGCTGAGCGCCCATCGGAATGGGGATATTAATAAAATAAATGCAACGTGCTCACACATGCGGACACCATAACTAGACGTGCATGCAGACCAGCCATAGCATGGGCATCCGAATTGAGCTGCAGAATCTGAATTGAGCTGCAGACTACACCAACGCGCATTTGGTGCATTACCTGGCCTATACTCAATACTGATTACGCAGTAAATATTAAGTGACTGCCCCAGCTAATTCGACTGGATTCAGAGGAAATACTGCTATTGGATAGACTTCTAGGAGTCTAGGAGAAGAGACCATCGGACTGTGTATATTATGCAATGTGATGGCATCGGATGCGGACATGGTGAGGCTCTGCCTCCTCATAAGGACTCCACAGACTCCACAGCATGGGAATCCGAATTGATCCATCAATTTGAAATATCGCTAACATAAAGTACGTGTGTCCATTTGTTTCACCCTCACATACCAAAATGTCATTCCCCAATCCCATTCAACAATCGGATGCTTTCATCACCTATCTGAGGGCGGAAAATCTCGATTTCTGTGTGCGCCTCTTTGAGAGGTATCAAACTAGACCTGACAATCTGTCCGACGGGCGATTGGATGAAGCTAACTTGTCCAAGTGGTGCGAGGAGATGTATGGATTACTGGTATGTATCTTTCATTATTCGCTTCCCCAAGCTGATCATTCCGCAATATTTTAATTATATTTACAGGGGAAAGTTGTTCACATGAGCCAAGCCCAGTCTGAACGCCAGGACCTGTACAGCATGCTCTGTGAGATGTGCTTACAGGCCATCGCAGAGGTTGAGGAACAACTTGAAGTGCAACAGAAGGCAAGTGCTGCCGTGGAGAGGCAGCGCGAAGAGGAGGAACTTCCCCTCCTCTAGATAGAGCACCTCGAGGTGGCGGCCAAGGTGTGGGAAACACTGCGTCCAGTCTGGGCAGAAGAGCGCTTGCAGAACTCCTGGACTGCCAGATGGAGGTGGCGGAGGATGTGGAGGATATCTAGATTGTCAGGAGAAGAGTCCATCGGACTCAATATATTACATATTGTGCCGGCATCAGAAGCGGACACCATGAGGCCCTGCCTCACAATGACTCCACGAACACCGCAGTGTGGGAATCTGGATTGATCCATCGATTTGAAAAGTCACTACGGCCTAGCGTGTGTGTGGTCTGTTTGTTTCACCCTCACATACTACAATGTCATTCCCCGATCCCATTCAACAATCCGATGCCTTCATCGCCTATCTGAGGGCAGAAAATATCGATTTCTGCGTGCGTCTCTTTGAGCGATATCAAGCTAGGCCTCCAGATCTGTCCGATGGGCGATTGGATGAAGCCAATTTGGTCAAGTGGTGCGAGGACATCTGCACCTTACTGGTATGTATCCTTCATTATTTGCTCCCCTAAGCTGATCATTCCACAATATGTACAGGGGAAAGTGTTTTTCATGAGCCGTGCCCAGTCTGAACGCCAGGGGCTATACAGCACCCTCTGTGAGATATGCTCACAGGCTGTCGCCGAGGTCGAGAGGCAACTTGAAGCGCAACGGACAGCAGATGCTGCCGCTGAGAGGCAACGCGAGGAGGATGCGCGTGCTGCTGCAGAGCTTGAGGCCCAACATGCAGCACAACGAGAGGCAGATGCTGCTAGGAAGCGGCACGAGCAGGAGGAGTTTTCCTGCCTCGAAGCCAAGCGCCTCAAGGTGGAGGCCGAGGTGCAGGAAGCACAGCATCCGATTGCCGAGGAAGAGTGCGAGCTTGAGGGACTCCTAGACATCCAGATGGAGGTGGCGGAGGATGCAGAGGATGCAGATGACGACAACGACAACGACAACAATGACGACGATGAGGATGATGATGACAACAAGGGTGACACTGACGACAACAACGACAATGACGAGATCGTCGAGACCGTCAATAATGACAACAACAATGGTGATGATGACGATGACGACAACGATGATGACAACGACGATGACAACGACGATGACAACGACGATGACAACGACACCAATGGCCGCAAGTCTCTGCCTGAGCAGCAGGCAGTAAGTAATGTTCCATCTATTCATGTATGTATTCTATGCTCACATCACACAACGATGTTAGCAGCCTTCCAAGAGAAAAGCAAAGGAGGCACTGGAGAAAGAGGCATGCGCGAAGGTTCCACAGATGACGCATCCGACGGTATGTCTCCAATATTTCGAGACTTTGCTCACCATATCTTGTTTTCAGCCTTGCCAACTGTGCGAGCCAAGGCGAGTGGCTTGCGTCGGACCGGTCGGACTCGCCTGCGACCTGTGCTGGAGGCAGCACAAGAGTTGCAGTAATGGTACGTTCATAATATTCTTTTCATCCCCTCACATTATATTCTTATTTAGGTCGCCATCGTGATCCGGATGCATCGACGAAGGAGATGCCAGTGTCCGTGGCTCAGTCTGCATCCAGGAAGTGCAAGGCACGCCCCTCCGTCGATGCCCACATAGCCAGGACCATTAGCCGATCCGACAATGAAGCTGGCCCTTCCACGCGGTCTCGCGGAAAGCGAGCACGCACCTCTGCAAGCACATCCTCGAATAGGGCATTCGAAGGGGTCATCATTCCGACACCACACACCGGACCTCGCGCGTCGTCAAGAAGAGCTCAAAGACGGACCTCAGAGACGTCTACCGAGTCTTGGAGACGAACACTCCGCTCTCGCAAGGACATACAAGGAGCGTCTCGGAGATCAACACTCCGCTCTTGCGAGGACATACAAGGAGCTGGCCGACAGAATGGACTGATGCTACATGTCATGTGGAGTCACGGACTACATTTTCTTCACGTTTTTTTTTACATCTCGTATTGTACATAGCTGAAATGTACAAATAGATCATTACCTGTTAAACTGTTGTGAATTGGTAACAGCTAGCAGTGGTACAAATATTAGCTGCTCCTGATTGCTACATGTTGCATCAGGCATCAGGCTGGGCATCGGACGTTGGGCGTCAGTTGTCAGATATTGGGCGTTTGGTGTCACGTGTCAGGCGTCAGGCGTTGGATATAAGTGCAGGCTGTGACTCACCAGAAGAAACGCAGGCACACTACTGGAATGGTACTACGTTAGTGAACCAATCAGTTCAACAATTAGATTATTCAAAGTGAAAAATCTGCAATTTTCAATTATTACTGTATACATCACGACTCATTGAAGACATATCATTGTGAATTCATGGATCACGTCTGACGATGCATAAATACATGTCCACCAGCTGAACAGTCCGACGGAAGCTACACACAATATGGGATTGTAAGGCCACGTTCTGGTGGTCCAGGCGGACAAATATCTACACAGTCCGACAAAGTGTTCAAGGCAGGCGGCATGGTGATAACTCAAATATGGTGCCATCTGGGCAAGACGGGTACTATCGGACTGTTAAAATGTCTCCATTGGAAGGCAGACCAGTCAGGCACCGGACTCGCTTGGAAAGCAAACATGAAACGCGTGGAACGTATTTTCAATGCCATTCTGGAGCACCCAGACCTGTAAGTCAATTATATTTCTTCATTTGTAGAATTACCACCAACTTGCGTAGGCAAGGGGCGAAACGCAGCATCCCAAGTGGGGCAGCAGGCCCAGCGAAGGGAGCGTAGTCGGATTTGATTCCGACTTGCGCCACCACCACCATCAGAACAATATCACTATAGCTCCATTTGCGTATCAATTTGTGTACCATACACAGTTTAGCCTGAGAATGCTATTTCAGACACCTGATCATCGTCTGACTAAATTTGTATTTAAAACCCGACAATAGTTTAAACCACATGTATTATACATAATGTGCTTGAAGGGGAGAGCAATCCAGCATGAGTGGATAGCGTGGAGCGCACAGGTGCACATAGGGGCACCCGGAATGCACCCAGATAGAGTCATCGATAGCCAGTAGACGGCGTGTAACCCCCATTATGATCTCTCTACTTTTCCATACTAGTATCCAATTAACTAGTCTGTCGTTGGACTCGTCGGAGTGGGATGGTCTGTAGCACTGTTTCCGTGACCGGGTCACCTTTTGTGATCGTGATACCGATTATCCAGTTTGTCGATAGATTCATCGGCCATGTCAAATGAATGTGTTGTCGCAATCAACCACCCCTTCCTGCAGCAAGGTCTCTGCCAATAATGTTGGCATTTCTAGTAAAATACAAGATGTGGCATCGGACACGGATGCCATGAAACTATGTGTCACAGACTCTATAGACTCCACACATGCACATGGATCAGCGCAGTGTGAGACCAGAACGGAGCGCTGACGTGAAAGGCCGTCACTACGCGTTGGGTTCATTCTTTTTTTGTTCAACGTTCTGTAATGGCTTTCCCCAACCCAACTGAGGCACCAACCGCTTTCATCGAATATCTGGAGGCGGCCAATCTCGATT
>WTXC01000506.1:0-11477 GCA_022496195.1 Lactifluus subvellereus | reverse complement strand
GATTTCTGATGGCTTGAAGAAGCTTCAAAAGTACTATTCACGATTTGATGAAAAGCCAAACTTTGTTCTCACACTCGGTAAGCCCATGCTCATTTGTTCATCATTCTATCCTAATTTGTCTATATTTTGGAGTCCTTCATCCATACTACAAGCTAACCTATATTGAGCTGGCATGGGGAGGTGAGAAAGAGCAGGAGGAGGAGAGGGCAGCAGGAAATCAGTATGCGAAAAATTGGCAAGATGAGGCATGGCAAATTGTTGAAGAAGCAGTATGTGCCATGTTTCCAATATCATGTCCTTGAGTTCTACTAAATTCTGGGCCTCTTATAGATGGAAAGATACTGGAAGACACGACCGCGAGCACCTCCTGTGGCGGCAACACCATCTACTGCATCTCGGCCTGATGGTACCCGGACAGGCTCATTCTTGTCAGAGTACGACCTCCACCACCAACGATTGCTAACTTGTGAAGAAGATGGAGGATGGGCTGCAGAGCTACGACGCTACCTGAAAGACATCCCTGCAGATGTTAACAAGGAGACCGATATCGTCAAGTGGTGGCAGGTTTGTATATTATTCTAATCGCTTGACAGCACACGCTGATTGACCCTAGAACCATTCCCAACTCTACCCAACGTTGGCACGGATTGCGCTTGACACACTGCCCTGCCAAGCCTCATCTGTACCCTGCGAATGCCTGTTCTCTGCAAGCAAGCAGACTGCTGATGAACGCCGTTCACGTTTGGGTGCTGAGAGGTTTGAGGAACTTCAAATCATGAAGTTCGCATGGCGAAATAATATCCTGGATCTGGCTGCTTGGAATTCGACAGAGACAGAAGAGGTTAACAACCAATATGGTGATCTTTTACTTGCGGATGAGATGAACGATGAGTATGACAAGGGTGAGGATGAAATGGTAGTAGATTTCCCGTAGCGTTACAACTCGAGCTCCATAGAGATAAATCACCGTGACAGCACTCCCCACTTGCCAATTCTCAGAGGGAGCACACCAAATGAACAAACCAATTGAAGCCAGTAGTTGTCTCTAGCATTTGGCATGGATTTGGTAAGTTTGAGTCGGACAGACTTAAAGACTTAGTGACGCCGGTAGGGCTGCATACTGTTTCGCAAGCTAACTTCACGCGGTAAACTTCATGTGGTAGCTGGAACCGCACACAATCGCCTCAATCCTTCGCCTTCTCTCCATCCACCAGTTCAAACCTGTGAGCGCCCTCCTTGTTGATATACTCTCAAAATTCACAGCCACAGAATTACTGTCTTACAACGACTTGTTTGGGTTCACGGATAGACATCATCCTCACACAGTTAGTGCTTCAAAGTCTGGTCCAGTCCGGTTATTTTTCCTTTTTTGGCATAACCGGGACCGGAACCGGTCCAAGACTTTGAGAAAAGTTGCTGTGACCGGACTGGACGCACAGAACCAGTTATCTGCGTCCGGTCCAGTCCTGTAAACCAGTCTGAACCAGTTTTTTCTAGGATGCTCCCATAACCGGTCAGGACTGGTCTGGATGCGGTTCAGACCGGTCTTTCATACACTTGCTACACCATTTGTTCTCTCATTCTTGCAAGTTGAAATTAAATAAACTTTCATTGATACAAATATAATCTACAATACACACTACACTAATCTATTTGATGTAATGTAGCTGATGAAAAAATACGAAGCGAGAGGGGGATTGGGGTGGTGACACGCGCCTCGGCATGCACGCTGCACCCATGCGCCAGGACCCGCAGGCCAGACGGGGTGGTGACAGTGGTGGCGATGCACGCCTCGGCATGCGCACTGCACCTGTGCGCGTGGAATTGCAGGCCGGATGGGGTGGGACGGTGGTGGTGACACGCGCCTCAGCGTATGCGCTGCCCCTGTGCGCCCGTGCTCATGGACTTGCAGGCCGGACGGGTAGTGATGGTGGTAGTAGCGCACGCCTCGCATGGGCGCGGTGCCCGTGCGCTGACTTGCAGGCAAGCGCGAGGCGATGGAGATGGCGGCATCTACCGGCGACGTCTACCTGCATGTGACGGTGGGTGACGATGGCGGAACGGGGTGGTGGTGGTGGTGACGGCCTTGGCATGCGCGCTGCGCCCGTGCGCCAGGACTCGCAGGCCAGACGGGTGGTGATGGTGGTGGTGATGCGGGCCTCGGCATGCGCGCTGCGCCCGTGCGGATGGACCAGGCCATGTATGCCACGCTGCACGGTGCGATGGAGGCGGCGATGGTGACGATGGTAGGATGGTGGTGGTGACATGGCAGCTGTCTCGATTAAAAGTGGAACCACCCCCAACTCGCGCTTGCGAGCGAGAGGGGGTAGCGGCCATTCTCCATAGACCTGTGGGGGAGCCATTAGCCAGTGATGAGAGACAAAAAAAAAGGAAAGGGCCCTCAGTTGTGAGAGGGCAGCCGCAGTCGTGTCGCAGACTCACAGGCAGAACCTCACCTCGCGCTTGTGAGCGAGGCGGTGATGGCGGTGGCGGTGAGGTGGCAGCCGTCTCAGGCAAAGTAAAAAGAGAATCACCCCCAACTCGCATTTGCGAGCGAGAGGGGGTGGTGGTGGCTAGGCGTCGTCCCAGAGAGAGGACTACCCATCTCGCATTTGCGAGCGAGAGGGGGTAGTGGCGGTGACATGGCGGCCGTGGTGACACACCCCAAGCAGACCAGGCCCTTCTCACATTTGCAAGTGAGAGGGGTGGTGTGTGATGATGCGGCGGCAAGTGGGTCGCAGACTCGCAGGTGGAGGTGGTGATGTGTCGCATGAAGACCGGTCCACCCTAGTTCTGACCAGTTATGGCCGGTTATGGACATCTGCGTGATCTCGCACGGACCGTAACCGGTAGCTGCTGCTAACCAAGGCGGACCGGAACCGCAGTCCGGTTACACCCAGTGCGGTCCGGTCCAGTTCCCAGTTATTTTCCGGTCCATAGGACTGGACCTTTAAGCACTACACACAGTCACACTCGTCTGCATTGGCTTCTTCTTTGGCAACAACCAGCTCATCTCCTTGTTTAGGTTCGCAGATAGACATCGTCCTCACACAGTCACACCCGCCCGCACCGGCTTCTTCTTCAGCGACAACCAGCTCATTTCCACAAACTTTACGAAGCGGACGAGTTTGTCAAGAAGGGCGGTCGCTAGCTGGGACCACAATTGCCTCAGAGTATACCGCAGCCTTCGCCCTCTCTCCATCCACCTGTTCAGACCTGTGAGCGCCCTCCTCGTTGATACACTCTCAACATTCACAGCCACAGAATTACTGTCTTACAATGACTTTGTGTTGCTCTCAGTCTTTTCAGGTGCATATGCAGTGGACATGGGTTTATTAATGTATCAGCCCAGGCCTACAGTGCTATGCGTGCCGCCGGCATCATCATCGCCATCACGCAAGCACCATCATCACCGTCGCACCAGGACCGTCATCCTCGTCACGCCAGGACCATCTTCCCCGTCGCGCTAGCACCCCCACCGCAACCGTGCCAGCACCACCATCGCACAGCGCCAGGACTGTCATCGCCTCGTACCCACACTGTCACCTCCCCGTGGCAGCACCGTCACCTCCCTGCGGCGGCAGCACTGTCACCTCCCCACATCCCCTCGCACCCGCACCGTCACCTCCCCCCGGCAGCACTGTCATCACCTCGCACCGGCACCGGCACCTCCCTGCGCCAGGACCATCACTTCCCATGCCCCCATCGTGCCAGGACTGCCATCGCCCTGCGATAGGACCGTCATCGCCACTGCCCCGCTGCAGCACTGTCACCTCCCCGCGGCAGCATTGTCACCTCCCCACGCCAGCACCGCCATCACCGCCGCCGTGGCGCCAGCGCCATCACTGCCGCGGCGCCAGCATGTCACCACCCCATGCCACACCATCCCAGCCGTGGCGCAAGCACCGTCATGCCAGCACCATCGCCACCGCCACCGCTAGTGTTTTCAAGTCCGGTCCAGTCCGGTTTTTTGACCTGATTTGGACTAGACCGTAACCGGAACCGGTTGAGACCGGAGCTGAAATCTCGAATAACTGGACTGAACCTAATGAGACCGGTCCATTTCGGTTCAGCTCCAGTCTATGGACTGGTTGAGGTCAGTCTTTTCAATGACCAGTCTGTATCAGTCTTATCAGTCCTTGCCTGGTCTAAACCAGTGGTTCAATGTTCTGCAGACTTCAATTTATACAGTATCCTATCTACTACAAACATTGTAACATAAAACAAGCATACAACAGACACGAGGCGCTCGGACACTGCGCGCGGAGGCGGTGATGGACAGTGCACGCGTGGGTCATGGCGCGAGTCGTCGTTGTCGCGCGTACCGTCGTTGTCGTGCGTGGCATCATTGTCGTGCGTGGCGTCGTTATCGTGCGTGTCGTTGTCGCGCATGCCGTTGTTGGCTTGTGTGCCGTCGTTGTCGCGCGTGCCTTCGTTGTCGTGCGTGCCTTCGTTGTCGTGCGTGCCGTCGTTGTCGTGTGTGCTGTCGTTGTCGTGCGTGTCGTTGTTGCGCGTGCCGTCATCACGCGTGCCGTTGTTGTCGTGCGTGTCGCTGTCGTGTGTGCCATCGTTGTCGCGCGTGCCGTCGTCATCGCGCGCGCCGTCATTGTCGTTGCGCTGCTGGTCCTCGTCGCACTGCTGGTCCTCGTTGTATCGTTTGTCGTCGTCGTGGAGAGAGAAGTCAACCCCTCCGCTCGCGTTTGGGGCGAGGGAGGGGGGGGCGCCAGTTGTTGTTGCCTAGAATGAGAGATAAACCCCCTCCGCTCGCGTTTGGGGCGAGGGAGGGGGCGGTGTCGCCTGTTGCCTAGAACAAGATATAAGCCCCTCCGCTCGCGTTTGGGGCGAGGGAAGGGGTGTGGTTGCCTAGAACAAGATACAAACCCCCTCCGCTCGTGTTTGGGGCGAGGGAGGGGTTGGCGGCGTCGGTTGTTGTTGCCCAGAACGAGATTCGCTCGCGTTTGGGGCGAGGGAGGGGTCGCCATCGTTGGTTGTCGCTCTGTGAGAGGGTGAGTAAGCACATACAAACAAACGCGGCGCAAGTCTCGTTTGCTTGCACAAACATGAGTCACATGATCAAATGGTCCGTGCGTGGATGCCCCACTATATAAACCCCCTCTTCTTCTCTAATCCCCTCTGACTCGGGCATTTGCCCGTTCTCGTATTTAGTTCTTAGTAGTTTAAATTAGTGTTAAATTAATAAATTTTGTTAATATGTATTTGAGTTAAGTTTGGCCCGAAAACCGGTGTAGACCGGTTAGGACCGGTTTTTATCGGTCTTTGTAAATTCCCAAAAACTAAGGAACCGAAACCGGTAAAATTTTGAATCAGGTTAGACCAAAACTGATGGTCCGGTCTTTTTCGGTTAAGTTCAGCTCGGTTTCGGTTAAATTTTCGGTCCTATAGACTGGACCTTAAAACACTAGCCACCGCCGCCGCCTCGCCAGCACCATCCCGGCGGCAGCGAAAGCACCATCACGCCAGCATCATCGCTGTTGCCGCCCTAGCACCGTCCCAGCCGCAGCGCAAGCACCATCTCACCAGCACCATCGCCGCTGCCACCCCAGCACCGTCCCAGCCACGGCGCAAGCACCGTCACGTCAGCACCGCCTTGCCAGCACCGTCCCGGCCACGGCACAAGCACCGCCTCGCCAGCACCGTCACGCCAGCACCATCACCGCCGCCGCCACCCCAGCACCGTCCCGCCGCAGCGCAAGCACCGCCTCGCCAGCACCGTCATGCCAGCACCATCGCTGCCCCCACCGCTGTCGCCCTGGCGCCGTCACTGCCACCACCTCGCCAGCACTGTCCCGGCCATGGTGCAAGCACCGTCACGCCAGCACCATTGCTGCCACCGCCGCCGCCCCCAGCACCGTCCCAACTGCGGCGCAAGCACCGTCACATCAGCACCCCCTCGCCACCACCATCACACAAGCACCATCACCGCTGCCACTGCCCAGCACTGTCCCAGCTGCGGCGCAAGCACCGTCACGTCAGCACCCCCTCAGCACCACCATCCTGGCCATGGCGCAAGCACTGTCACGCCAGCACCATTGCCAGCGCCCCAGCCATGCCAGGACCGCCACCTGCTGCCGCGCCATGTCCCGCGACCCATGTCTTTATTGGATGTTATTGTAACTTATTACCTGTTATTCTACTGTATCCATGTGTTGTTGTATTACAAAAATAACATATCATTGATCCATTGTTCAAAAGACTGGTGAAAAAAGCTTGTCCAAAAAGGTCAAAGACCGGTCCCAACTGGTTGTAGACCGGTTGTGTCTGCAACCAGTTACAACCAGTTATGGACCACAACCGGACTGGAAGCAACCGGTTTATAATGGTCCGGTTGCGGTTGCATCCAGTTGGGGTGGAGTGGCAGACCGGTTGCGGTCCGGTTGCCCCATTTGGAAGGCCAAAAACCGGACTGGACCGGACTTTTAAACACTAGCTTTAAGGCGCACCTACTGGAACCAAGTACTCAGGCATCTCGGCCCACCTCGATACCCTTGTGACCACAGCATGCCACAAGCGTCACATTACCACAGCAAGTCTGTGACCCCGATCCCCGTGACCATAGCGAGCCACAGCAAGAACACGTGATATATCCACACGATCATGTGACCCCGAACGACGCGCTCACTTAGAGCCATGGTCCCTTGTAACCATGACACCTATTGCTATGGGGGTATTGCAGGTTTGCTGATGTAGAGAGGGCAGGCTGTCAGCATGGGTTGAGTACTGTAGCAGCATTGGGTTGACTTAGAAAAAAAAAAGGTCAGGCTTGTAGGTCATGTGATGGCCAATGTTGAACTTTTTTTCTTCGTATTCTCTCTCACACTCAACGATCACCTTGATGGCACGCTCAATCCTTGGTATGGTTCTCTTTTTCATTTGTATCTTATCACTGTAACCAACAATGGCCCCTCACAAGTACACAGATGTGCCACCATGTCACCAACACCCCCTCGCTCACAAGTGTGGGCTGGGGGTGTTTTCACTCTTCTACTTCTATGAGTGATGATGTTTTGCTGCCACATTGTCGCTGCTAACCCCCCTAGTGTTGTGGCGGCTCTGGCCGGCCTGTTGTGTCACACCGTGATGCAACTAGTGTGCGAGCCACACGTTGCATCCCACTCCTCACCAACATACTCATGGAAGGTAAGTAGCACATTCTCTTTAACAAACTGACTTTTTTTTGGTCTACAGGTATTGTTGTGGGGGTATGAACAAGCCCAGGATACCCCCACACACCTCAATGTGGCAACAGCAGTAGCACCAGCAGCCGCAATGGCGACAGCTGCAGCAGCAGCAATTGTGATGGCGACAAACGGCGGCAATGACGGCTGCGGCAGCAGCAACAATGGCAACAACGGCAGCAATGGTGATGGCAACAGCTGCAGCAACAGTAGTGATGGTGACAGTGACAAATGGCAGTGATGATGATGACGGCGGCACCAGCAGCAGTGACGATGATGACAGCTGCATTAGCAGCAGTGACGACAACGACAGCTGCGTCAGCAGCAGTGACGACAACGATGGCTGCATCAGCAGTGGCAATGGTGACAATGGCTGTGTCAGCAGCAGTGATGGCGACAATGGCTGCATCAGCAGCAGCGACAGTGATGTGCATGGTGGGGCATGGGTATCCATAGCTACATGTACAGTACAATACACACACTACCTGTGAAATTCAATTGATTGCAAGTGGCAGTAATTAATGGCCAGTGCACTGGCCCCTAGTGTTTCTAGGAATGTCACCTAGCCCTAGTGTTTCTAGGAACTGTAAGGTGAGGCTTTCCATTGTGCTTGGAACACGACACTTCGGAGCGCCCATGATGCCATAATCGTGAACTGAGACGCCCCTCTGTTCGCGGTTTGTCCCTCAACTTTGATGATGCTCTCCGAGACCTCCCTCGTCGAAGAGCTGCGTAACCCAGGAATTGTATAAAGACTAACTCATACGCCCATATATTTCCTTTCATCATTTTCATTCCCCATTGCTCCTAGCTGATCCTTATTACACTTTACTTGAGCGTCACCACCTCACCACTTCCCTTACAGGCCATTACTGCTCGTCCCATACATCCTAGCTCGCTCTCTTTTGTCTCGACCAGCGTCGTTTATGCCACCAGAATGCTCGATCATCCCATCTCTTCCCCCAGCCTCTCTCGTGACCCAGCACCCAACGTCGTTATTCACCACATCGCCGCTTTTCCTGTCAGATTGCCTCATCCCCTATGCTACCAACCAGACCTTTCATATCAAACAGTCCTAGTATCACCTGAATCACAGCCATGTATTGGCGCGGACACATGTATTTAAGTACAATGGCAAGCCCTGATGTAGGGCAGTTCAGCCTTGTGAAATCGACTCACTCTGTTCTCAAAACGTCTCTGCATGATCTGCTTTTCTCTTTTCCCTCTCTTTCTCCTCTCGGTTCTCGACGCACTAGCTTAGGCAATCGCGCCAACATGTGCTAAGGAACGGACTCATCGCCTCGCTCTTCTCCCTCCTCCAACTCCTCCATCTTCTTCTTCTCCTCCTCTTCTGCTTCGCTCTCCTCTGCCTCTTCGCTGCTGCTTCCGCCATGCCTACACCATACCGAAGCTTCGACACTCCTACCTGCCCGACCTGTCCGCCTTGGTCTGACCAGGACGGTCCTGTGCTGTTCACTCGGACTCACGCGTGCGTTAGACGTGTGCACTTCAGAACATCACCTAGCCCTAGTATTTCATTATGCTCTAGGTAGTTAATCTGGTTCTATTTATCTGTCTAGCTCTAGGTACCAAACTATGTGACTAGCTCTATTTTTGCAGCCTAGAGCATGGCAAGTCTGCTAGGACTAGGTAGCAAACTAGGGTAGCATCACCAAGATGACAAAAAACTTGTGGTCTTTTTGCCACTTTTGGGGCTTGTCAGCCTGTCATACAAGTTGGCAAGCATTGACAAGTGCAACAAGTGCAACAAGCATGCAAGAATCTTAAGGATCTATGAGTGACACCATGGGTGACACCATGGGTAAAATTTGTCACACCGTCATACCTGTGTACCTGGACCCAGGTAGCACCCGTGCCAAACTGTAATTCACACATTGTCCCACAGCTTTTATCCACAATTTCTATGTCTATTATTAAGTTCTAATGTATGTACAAAAACTGTAGCTACGAGATTAATTAGAAAATGTAAGAGAAAACCTTACCATTGCTGTTGCTGCGTCGCCACCGCCCCCCCGCCATTGCGTTGTGGCAGCTGTGCAGCAGCAGGTGCTGCCGCTGCCACCACTGTGGTCATCGTCGCTGCAGCGGTCGTCGCGGTTGTCACAGCAGCCGCCATGGTCATTGCCGTCACAGCAGCCGTCGCAGTCGCTGCCGTCGCTGCAGCTGCAGCTGTCGCCGCCATCATCGCTGCAGCTGCCACCGCCACTGCCGCTGCAGCTGCCGCCGCTGCCGCCGTCGTCGCTGCAGCTGCCGCCACCGCCGTCGTAGCTGCCGCCGCCGCCGTCGTCGCTGCACCTGTCGCCACCGTCGTCGCTGCAGCTGCTGCCGCCGTCGTCGCTGCAGCTGTCGCCGCCACCGTCGCTGCAGCTGTCGCCGCCGTCGTCACTGCAGCTGTCACCACCGTCGTCGCTGCAGCTGCTGCCGCCGCTGCCATCGCTGCAGCTGCCGCTGTCGTCGTCACTGCACCTGTCACCACCGTCGTCGCTGCACTTGTCGTCGCTGTCGTCGCTGCAGCTGCCATCGCTGCCATCAGTGTAGCAGCTGCTGCCACCACCGCCGACGTTGCTGCCATTGCTGGAAGTACCCCATGTTAGCATAAAAGAATGAGATAAATGCACACCAAATAAATAGTGGTTCATGTAGCAAATCCATGCTAGTGGAATATCCACAAATCACAGTACAAGTGATGGTCTGTCATGGTGGCGGCAGTGGTGGTGGCAGCAGAGTCCAACACACACCTGTCACACCTGTGACCATAGTAACACAGAGGGAATACCTGCGCCCGTGCAAGCAAGGATCAACATAAAAAACTTGTATAGCCGCTTTCCTCCGTCTCATAGTTAATGATACTTAAAACAACATTAGGATGTACAATTCTACCAAGAGGCGTCAGACATCCAATTCGACGAAACCGGTAATTGTGAGCGCAAGCACAGATATGGTGACAAAGATGAGATAGAGATGGAGCAGTAAAAGCGAAACTGGCGCCAAATGCTTTATAAGGAGTTCAATGCCTTTTCAGAGAGGGTCGCGGAGGCTGTGGTTAACTTGGTGCGTATCTCTCGTCCTTCGATGCTAGTCCCGCTTACATGCAACTGATCAGACCGGCGATGTGCTTTCCATTCCGGGAGTTGTCATTTGAGGGAGTTCCCTTCCGAACCAATGTTTGCCTCCACCCTCTGACTGAATGTCTGGCCATCTGTCTGATCCACCATTCTTAGTAGTCACACTGGCAGATATCGAGATCGCATCTTTGGAACGTGTACAATTCGACCTCAGGCAATTCGTCTTCAAGGCGTCCAAGGACTTTACCAAAGTCCCACTTCATATCAATTCCATATCAACTGCACAATGTACATCCAAATATCGACCAATAGAAGGGTTATTGACTTGTTTGTAGTTCCATCAACATACTGATTGCAGAATGCCCCCTTCCCCTCCCACACAACTGCACGATGGTGCGTGTGACTCTTTACATCCCCATGCACTGCGCCAAGTGCAGCCCCCGCACCCATGTGTTTGACCTCCAGTGGTGCATGCTGGCCGGGTTGCGGTAGAGTGAAGTGTGGGAGGCAAGGTGGCTCGGACGGGATGCCTGGGTCAAGGTGCAGGTTGTGCTGAGATTGCAGCAGGCTCGATCAACAATGGGTCAGGCCCCCCTGTGGGGGCAGCAAGGGGTGCAGTAGCAATGCATGGATGAGGCGGGGGTGCAGGATGGGGACAGGGTGGGGGCATAGTGTGCGTTCATCGTGGGGATGAGGCGGGGGTGCAGCGTGCATTCATCACGGGGACGATGTACGCGCTCAGTCGCCGGCTACTCCCCGGCATGCCGTGTCGCGCACGTACACGCCTGGTCTAGCGAGCTGGGTATTCCATAATGTTATTTTATAGTGTTATTTTAATAATAATATATAAACATTTTTAATAATAATATATACATATTTTTAATAATTAATATTACTAATTTTTGATTTGTTTTGAGTGAGGTTGGTACTGGTGGCCAGTGGCTGGTATGGGTATAGTGTGGGAAAACTGTGCCTGGATCTAGTAGTGTACCTGTATCATTCCCTATTGTGTTTACTGTAAACTTGCCATCTTTTGGGCTTGTCAAGCAAATGAAAATCTTGACTTGTGGAAAATTGGACATAGCTGGTTTTACTTTTTGGCTTGTGGCTTTTAAGGCTTGTACAAGCTTGTACAAGCTTGTACAAGCCCTCACAAGAAAAATGTAAAAAACCTGATGCTACTGTCTTTGGTGGT
>WTXC01000505.1:0-11484 GCA_022496195.1 Lactifluus subvellereus | reverse complement strand
CTCAAGTCTTTTCCTCTCTTCCTCCTCCGTGGTCCCCATGATTTTGGCTCTGATGCCAAGCCAGAGGTTATGGTTGTACCTGTCCTGTTCCTCGCCAGATGTAGCGAGCGCGTCAGCTATGCGTGTCTTCTCGGACTTAAGGACATCACCGTCCAGAACCGACGCAAGCATGGTCTGCCACTCGAGTCGTTCTCTATCCTCCGGCGTCTCTGGCTCAATCGACTCCGACTCTAACAATGAAAAGAATTTGTCGCGAGTATCACCGGAGCTATCCATCAATGCGCGCCCGAAGTCTTCCTCGTCACTATCTCCATTGTCGATAGGCTGGTTTGGGCCTCTTTGGAAATATTGACTATCAGGGTCATTTCTATGGTCGTCGGAGCCAGAGCCGGAGCCATATCGCATGAGGAATTGAGAAAAGATATCGTGATACCTCGCATAGTACTGAGGTACCTGCGTGGACGAAGAGGAAGATGATGAAGAGGGGCCACTGAAAGAGCCCGCGGGGGGAGTAAGTTTTGAGACGGGACTTGAGCCGGACAGTTCCTGGAAGTGTGGAACTGTTGGGGGGAGCTGAAGCAGAAAAGGAAATGGGTCTCGATGGCTGGTGAATGTTCCAGGCGTCCTCATCTTCTTGAGGGGTATCTACTTCTTCATGAGGATACAGGGTGGGTATGTGCCGTGGCATTTCTCTTGGGCTTCCGAGTCGACGTGCCATTGATTATCATAATCAGTCAGCCTTAAGCTGCTAATCCGGGCCGGACAAATCGACCATCTACCAACATGGGCGTCGTAGAGAAAGTGCGCCAAACTCTTGTTAAGTAATTCAGACTTACTTATGCTACGTAGATCAAGGAGATCGAGGGTGAGTAACAGCCCCCGACATTCTTCGTGCGCTCAGTGATGGTTGCTTTCTAGAGGAGTGGCCAGGAGTACGCGCTAGAAACCGGTTTTATCGTCGCATATATGACTGACATTCCCCAACAGCGCAGAAGAATAAGGTGAATTTGATATCAGACTCTCGTTAAACGACTCAAATTCCGTGTAGGCGACCGAATACCACCTAGGTCTGCTAAAAGCAAAGCTCGCGCGTTATCGCGCTCAGCTTTTGGAACCCCAACGAAATCCGGTGGCGCCGGCGTTGGTTTCGATGTACAAAAGTCGGGCGATGCTCGAGTGGCCCCTGATTGGTTTCCCATCTGTTGGAAAGGTATGGTATAGTCCTCGGCTTCTATCATGTCCACAACGGTCTGACACCCATCAGTCAACTCTTCTTAGCAGAGTGACTCATACCGCCTCTGAGACTGCTGCTTATGAATTCACAACTCTTACCGTACGTCTCTTACGATGGCTTCGCCTATGTCAAAACAAGCGCTGACAGAGGACATTTATTAGGCCATCCCAGGCGTTATTGAATACAAGGGAGCGAGAATACAACTTCTTGACCTACCGGGTATTGTGGAAGGTGCCAGCCAAGGCCGTGGCCGTGGCCGGCAGGTTGTTTCAACCGCAAAGACCGCGGATTTGATCCTGGTGATGCTGGACGCCACCAAGTCGGAGGAACAGCGAAGGCTGTTGGAAATTGAACTGGATGCCGTTGGGATTCGCCTGAATAAGAAGAAGCCAGACGTTGTATTCAAACGAAAAACAACTGGCGGGGTGAGCGTTTCTTGGTCATGCTGTTTTCTACTTCCTTTCACACAATTCCTCTAGATCACGGTACGTCCCGTTGTCGTACATCTTCACCTCTATTGTAATTGGTCGCTCAGTTGACTGCTACTGTGAAACTAACCAAGACGGACGAAAAAACAATTCGGACAATCTTGGCGAGCTGTACATGATTTCTCTTCGCACTCCGCGGCACTTAAGACCATCTCCAGATAAGTTGCACAATTGCGACGTAATGATTCGAGAAGATGTCCGTCGTGTTTCTAATATCACTTGACCATTAAACTGACTATACACCAGATTACCACCGACGAGTTTATTGACGTTCTCATAGGTTCACGCTCTCCTTATTCATAATCATCTGTCTGATCAATTCGCTAGGAACGCGAAAGTACATACCATGTCTTTGTATGTCCAGCGTTTGGAGCTCCTGGAAGCTCATGTATATGATCCTCAGATGTCTACAACAAAATTGACGCTATCAGTCTCGAGACAATGGACCGTTTGGCCCATGAAGATCATACAGTAGTCATCGGCTGCGAGATGGACCTCAAGTGAGCCACAATGAATGCCCAGTGCTGCAATGCCAAATTCTTGATTGCACGCAGTTTAGACTATCTTATTGATCGCATATGGGATAACCTGGGCCTTGTGAAAGTGTACACGAAAAAGCGGGGTGCCCACCCCGACCTCGCTGACCCGATTTGCATGCGCAAAGGGTCTACCATTGAGGTCCTCCTCGAAGCGCCCGCTTTCCACACGTGCTTACATATCATTTAGGATGTTTGTAACGGGATCCATCGGTCGTTGGCAACAAACTTTCGTTATGCACTAGTATGGTTAGTAGTGATTACCTACATCCTTGACGGGACTAAGCATACCACTTCCAGGGTGAGGACTTCTCCGACACCGTGGTCGTTCCGTCTAACAGGTATTCATTCAGGGAAAATCGTCCAAATTCGCGCCTCATACGCAAAAGGTTGGACTCGGCCACCTCGTGCAAGACGAAGACGTGGTATCGAGTACGTGTTTCAATGAATAGCGCCGTGAATCTCCAGTCATCCCTCTCTTTCCTGCAGTATTCACAAAGTAGAATACATGCCATGCGAATGCGGTATGGTGGCGGCAGTGATAGCGCGGGTCGCCATCTACAATAGGAATCACCCCTGATGGGACTGACTAGTGTAAGCGCGGATGCTGTAAAAAGTAGATGTTTCAATAAAACGAGGATTTGGAGCCATTATGAAAATTTCAGCCACAGACGCCAGCATAAATATTGCGGCACCTCCAAGAGACCCCAACCCTCAACCGGTCGGCAGTCTTGTTCCGAGTGCTTGTGCTAGTGCCCAGTGCCAATGATCGATTACGCCAGCGCTTAGCTTTACCAACCATGGTACAGCAATTCCTCTATTTATTTATGGGGCTTTTTATATTTTGAAGCCCAAGGGACCTCTTTCTACCAACGCTGATATCCAACCCTCAACCATACGATGTCTGATAGTCCTGCCCTCTCCGAGTTGGTCCGGGCCTCCCCTGGTATCGAATTCATTTTCCTGGGCACTGGAACATCAGGCAGCTTGCCAAATGTGTCCTGCCTCACTGCCCCAGAAAATCACGTCCCCTGCAAGACTTGCCTCTCCACTCTAAAACCCGAGGGTAAGAAGAATATAAGGAGGAATACGTCGGCAGTTATGTGCATCGAAGGGAAAGACGGTAAGAAGAGGTATGTTCTCTAGTTTTGCCACAATGTCTTGATTCGTGATCCAGCGACGTTCTTCGTTCAGGACTATTGTTATCGATGTCGGTAAGAACTTCCAAGCGGCGGCGGTCGAGTGGTTCCCAAAGTATGGACTACGACGGATTGATGCCGTGCTGATCACTCATGCGCACGCCGATGGTGCGCTTCGCTTCGATGCCGAATGGATGTCTATACTAATCTTCGACTACCAGCTATGAACGGTTTGGATGACCTCCGCGGTGAGTGAGAGCCTGGGTTGTGGTGTGTATCGGCTATACTCATGTACCCGCTCTCAGGATGGACTTTGAGGGGTTCCATTCAGCAGTTTATCGATGTCTACGTTTCTCAGACAACATTTGCTGAGGTAGAACGCGCCTTCCCGTACATGGTCGCTAGGGAATTTGCTTCGGGTGGTGGTGATGTAAGGGGATACTAACAGTCTCGATTCCCCCGTCTTATCGTCCACATCCCAGGTTCCAGAGTTCAAATGGCACATCTTTGAAGACAAGGTGCCAATTGATGTCGCAGACTCCGGAATTTTGATTACGCCATTTGAAGGTGGGGCTACTGGCTATGTTGCTACGTTTCAGGTTTTGATGGTGCCAATGAAGTTCAGCATGGTCGTCTATGGGCAGCGGCTGCACCGCCTGCGTTCGCTCCTACGCCAGCCACGAGCGCACCATCGACGCCTACGCCGCCTTCTACGCCGAAAGTTAACCCCGCTCCTTCTCTGGTTCCGACGGCGGCGCCGTTCATGTCGCCGCGTCGACCACTTGCAAGCGCAAACCGTGGCCAGGGTGTTCCAGCCCTTCATCCATACTTTTGTCATGCATTCAAGATTCAAGACTCCGTGGTTTACCTCTCTGACGTGTCGTGGATCTCCGAAGAGTCGTGGGCTGTATTGAACGAACCTTCTAATAACAATCCTTCGCATCAGTACGCTGTCGCCATCGTAGATTGCTTGCGACCCAAGTCGCATATCTCGCATTATGGGATTAGGGAAGCGGTTAACGTCGCAAGGAGGATAAATGCGCAACGCACGTATTTGACGGGCTTCGGACACGAGGTGTCACACGAGGAATATGTCACCGTAGGGGAATACGTTGGTGGAAAGGTTATCGACAACCCAACGGTGAAGGAGAAGTATTCCATCGACTTTTTGGACGAAGGAAAGAATATCTGGTTGCGTCCTTCGCACGACGGATTGCGATTTGAAGTGTCTGGTGACGAAGTGAAGGATAATAGTTACGAATAGTCAGTACATATACTCAGGCTGTTACCGTTACCCTATAGACATAAAGTGGATCTAATCTTATCTCCAAGCGTGGGACCGCTTCGCCCAAAACGACTATCACCACCTCATACACATTCTCACCCCCACCCATCGTCCACACTTGCTGGGATCGTTGTTTTCAATGAAGTTCTTTTCACAATCCTTCTTGTACGAGTGCGTATGGTCCCCCCCTACTTGTACTTAATGTCTGATGCCCTCCAGCGATCCCTGGCCTATCGTGTCTCTCGCGTTCTTCTTGCGATATCCCAACCCCTATGCCTCACACGTCCTCTCGTGTGATGTGATCTCGCGTGATTTCACCCCCTCAGGCTCTCTCTTGACGACGCGCCTCATCCTCAAGACAGCAACTTTGCCAAGATGGGCGCCAAGGGGGATCATTTCTCGTTCAGAAAGTTGGATCATCGAGGAGAGCGAGGTGGATCCACAGGGGAAGGTGGTGCGCTGTCTTACACGGAATCTTGAGCATGTCAAGGCCATGCAGGTGCATGAGACTCAGACCTTCAGCCAAGTAGGAGAGGGGTGGGTAGATGGTTTCAATTCCCCCTACGCCAACTCAACGCATCTTTTCAAGGAAAACCTTGCAGACTACGGAAGCCCGCATCGTCCAGGGTTTGGTTGGGGCCTCACGAGACAAATTGAGAACTATGGTCTCGCTCGCTTCAGGAAGAACGTCCAGCGGGTGTGCCTTTTCGTCAATTTAGCGTTCGCTTCTGAGTGTCTCCTTCTAGTCGCGTGAAGGTGTCGCTCTCATTCTCGACGCCATTCGTCAAGCCCGCCGCCAGTCCATGACCGTAGGTTACTCGTACCCCAGCCCGACTGGGCGCCGGTCGTTTCGCGACAGCCCGTCGCCCCTTGAACCATTCTGGATTTGAGCCCCAGCAATCCCCCGAAACGGTCGATTACTCTTCCCATCGGGGCTAAACTTAGGGTTCATGATGGTCGGGTCGCATATCTCAAAATTATTATTGGCCCATAGTGGCCCGCCTCCTTCATACCCACGGCACATATCCTTTGCGCACCATTAATTAGCTTGTCTTGTTACTTGTATTAGTATGCTCTGTTGCACGTATTGAGTTGGATGGAACTTCTCGCGAGAACTTGAAGCCGTTCCCACACGGCGTGAACCCCCCATATTGACTTACCAAGAATCCCGTTCATTTGAATATTCGAACGTGGCGGTTCGCGCTTACCGCTCTTTTCCGTGTCCTTGGCTGGATCTGACTGAACATAAGAGATTGTATGCTCTACGCTGCCAGCAGCTCTGAGGCGACGGTTAGCCGCTCGCATTGAACTGAGACACCACTATCATATCTGTCATATCTGTTCATGTATTTCCCCACTTCCGTCGCCCGCCAATTCTGCACAGTCCCTTTATTGCCTAATGCTCCTCCGGAACCGGTGCTCGGAATAACCCCAAGCCCTTACAGGTCGTTATTCTGTACGTTAACAAGGAATGGTATCGCGATCTGGCGCGTCAGGGCATGTGTAACTTCCTCCCTGTTGGACTTCGCGAGCTCACCCATGTCCGACGGTCATTATTTAGCCGTCAGCCATGCTCGCATATCTTTCGAGAACATCGACGAGCGTTGAAGAACACGGAGAAAACCAGTCTGCTCACTGGTCGGTTGATGGAATGCGAATCGTCATTCGGGTGTGTGGTCTCACCTCCCATGTCTCGCGAGCGGTAGTTGAAGGGTCCCTCTTCAGACCACAAAATCATATCTGGTCCTTGCCTCCCTGCATCAAAAGCCGGACGAAACGCCTTACGGTACTCCCCGGTCGGGTCCAGCACATTACGCACATTTCTTTTCTGGAGCGGGTGAAGCTCTGCCGTTACAGGCGCTTGTAATCCGTTTTGAAGCGTTATCCAAGTCGAAGGGAACCTCCTTAGGTAGGACTTCTCTACTTACCCCTTCGCGAACTCGTTCACAACGAACTAGCGTATCGCCACGAAAGTATACATACTCTTCTCCACGAGGAACCCGTCATCTGTTCAGCGCATACCCTGGCCTATGGCCCATTCGTCAGAATCGCACGGTGGTGATGAAGTCGGGATGACGACTACGAGAGTTGGTCACTTTGCGAGCAAAACTTCCAGTGGCTTATCGACGCGAACGGTCAGTGGTGTACCGATGGCGGACAGGTCACCTTCATATCTGATGTAAAATCTCGATTTCTAACATCTCATCGTTCCGGGCACGGAAGTTGAGTCCTGGATCACGTCAGACGCGCGCGTATCTTGTGCAAGATAGAGAGTGACGTGTCCGACACTGCGGGCACACACTCTGAAGGGACTCAGACAGACGAAGGCGTACGTTTCTTGCGCACCGGACCTTGTAATGGACCTGATGCATAACTTTTCCATCAGACCTTCGCAAGTGGAAGCTGGCATTTCAAGAATGTCCAACGACAGTACCAATCTTCGATCCATCTTACGGTGGCAAGGCACATGCATACATGACGTGGAAGTGCCCAAATGGGTGCAGAAGCGGAAGCAAGTTCATCCCGACGAAGAACCGCGCACAGATGATTACGAGCAGCCTCGACGAGCCGTCAAAGTTGTCGTCAACATGAAGTTTTCTCTCATCGCGATTGGCACCCATTGGTATGTCAGTTTCTCAAGCACAATCCCCGTTCGGGTGCGGATGTCATGACACCTATTCACCTAGCGGTAATGTCGAATACACAACCTTTCTTTCGCAGCCTGGTGCTGCGTCGAAGCCCCAAGTGTTGGAAACCCCACAATCTTACCATATCAAAGATAGAGGGCCGGTATGTGCCATGGAATGGAGTTCCGATGGATACGTCCTTGCGGTTGGCTGGGAAAAGGGTTGGGCTATCTGGAGCGTGGCCGGCCGGTGCCTGGCATGGAGCTTTGGATCGGAGAATCGGACCGACGAAAGCAAGTACGACAAAAGGTCATCTCGAGCCTCAGAAGTGGTATTGAATTCAGATTGCCAGAATCAAAGATATGTTTATGGACGGCATCCGGGACCTTGTGGGCCACTCATCTTAGTGTTGAAGTCTAGTTTCTCAATTCTCAACAGTTTTGGGCCCCCGGTAACTTCGAGCTCTTCGTCCTTTCCAACACCGACGGACGTAGTGAGTGAAGAAAATACGTAGCTCAGGCTAATGCTGAATCTGAAGTGTTGCGTTAGTATCTGACGGGCAACTGTTCGCAATCCCCTTTGCCAAGAGCGCTGCTACAGGACAACACATTCCTGCGAGTTTCCCAGCCCCTCCATGCGTCGTTCTGAGGTATCTGAACAAGGTTTACAGGACAATGCCGAGTACGCCTTTCTGCAGATGGACGATCGCGTCCTGGTTTACAGGGGTGCTGATCAACCCGATATGAGCGTCATTAACCCAGAGTCTGATGTTTGGCAGCATATAAAGGCCAGTCCGTAGTTATGCACGGTAGTGACGTCGCTCAAGTTCATTTTTCTAGATTCCACAAAAATATCTGGCAACGAACTGGCCAATACGCTACTCTGCGATTAGCGCGGACGGAAGACTGATTGCAATTGCTGGTCGGCGGGGAATCACGCATTATAGTTCAACGTCTGGACGGTGGAAGTCATTTGCGGATGAGTTGCAGGAGAAAGCGTTTACCGTCAGGGGTGGCCTTCTATGGTTCCACCATGTCTTGGTTGCCGCTGTGGAAGTCGGCCGATCATGGCAAGTAAGTATCGAAAGTGGCACTTCGCTGAGGCTATCCTCACATTCTCTTCAGTTACGATTATACTCTCGAGATCTGGAGCTCAGTAACCAAAACGTCCTCTATCGCGAGTCGTTGACCTCGCCGGCGGTTATTCTCTCCCTCGTGGACAACTCTCTATTGGTTTATACCACAGACAATACTCTGCTGCACTACTTGATCGTGCCGACTGCGGACACGATCAAGTTGCATCTAGCCGGGAGTATTTCCTTCGAAGGTGTCATTGCCAACCCCAATGCTGTCCGAGTCCTGAGCTGGATGATTCCTACTGCCCAAAAGCGTCAGTTCTTGCGGATTATTAGCGGGTCTATAATCTGACGACAACTTCTGCACGTTGCAGAACTCGGCGATCCCGTGGGTGATCTCGCCGTGGCCACTGTCCTAATGATGGTCGGGGGCGAGTTGGTATTGCTCAAGCCCAGAAAGGTCCGTGTTTTGAAGTCTTGATTTGCTCCTTCGCTGACTGAAATCGACAGTCTGGCGACCAAGAAGTTCGCTACGACATGCAGATCCTCGCCGACCGGATAGAGTTTTGCTGGATTCACTTACGCGGCATCGGGAGCTTGGAAAATTCCTTGTGGGGTTACGATGGGCGTGGCATGAGAGTTTGGCTCAACGCGCTGACGATCGAGGCACCGTCAGAGTCAGCTTCCGAATCGCGGACTCGGACTGGCCATGTCAGGGAAAGTGTAAACGTTCCGCTGGATTTCTACCCACTATGTAAGTTCAAGTCAAGTGCACCTTCAGCGCTGAGAAAATCTGACCCGACCCAGCCGTCCTGATGGACAAAGGTATAATTATCGGAGCGGAACATGAGAGTAGCCTGGGGAGCACTTTACCTTTCGTGACGTTTCGTCATGCAACAAGTGTAAGACAATGGCTCGTTCTGTCCGGTGGCGTCTAATCGAATCGAGGCTATAGTCACATCTGTTTTTGCATCACATTCTACGCTTTCATCTGGAAGCCGGCCAAGTGGAAGAGGCTGTTTCCTTTGCGTCGCACTACCAACACCTTGTTTTCTTCGCACACGCTCTCGAGATTCTCCTGCACACAGTTGTAGAGTCAGAAGCATCTAGCGAGGATGTCGCGAAGAATGCCGAAGATAGTATCCTTCCGTCCGTCGTCGAGTTTCTGGATCATTTCGACGTCGCCCTCGACGTGGTGGTGGGTTGTGCACGCAAGACAGAAATGACGCGCTGGCGTCGTCTGTTCGCCATCGTGGGGGACCCAAAGACATTGTTTGAAGTACGTCGTGGCCCTCGCGCTTACTCCAGATCGCCCTTGGGGGGGACTAATCGTATTTTTATTTTTATTTTTGGCGTAGACGTGCCTGAGCTCGCAGCGGTTGCGAACGGCAGGCTCGTACCTCATTGTCCTCCACAGTCTCGAGCAGCTCGACACGGGTCACGACGACGCTTTCCGGCTCCTGAAAAGTGCGGTGGCAGCCAAAGATTGGCAGCTGTGTCGCGAACTGCTCCGATTTTTGCACTCAATGGACGATAGCGGTGCGGTGTTGAAAGAGGCGCTGGCTCAGCCTTTCATGTCCGAGGCGCAGGTGTGAGAGAGATTCGATAGCCACAAGTCCGAGTCCTGTCTTGTAGTAGTTACGAGCCAGCAGTTTGTATCAAAGCGACTCGGACGCGACATTGCCGCGAAATTGCTTAGAGTGCGTCCGGGGACGAGTTTGCCGCACGCGGCATCAGCCAAAAAAAAATCACAACCGCAAAATTCCACGCGCAGCAAAGTGACTGTTCGAGAGCACCTTTTCTCAGTTGCGATTGTGATTTGAGATTGAGATTGCCCTGCCAAAAAAAAAAACAGGTCCGGACCTGTTTTTATTTTTGAAATCGCAACCGCACACGTTACTCAGGCTGTGACCCTATCCTCGGGAGGGTGGGCCGCCCATCCGACTCCGCCCTCCGAGTCCGTCGGCGTACCGACTCGTACGGTACTGCCTGTCCCTACTGTGTACTGCTGCCAGTACCAGATTCACTCTAGTCCGTTGGCATGTTTTGGCAATGAAAAAGAGATAAGGTCAAGACATCAACAACGTTGTCCCACAATGATGAGGCCACTAGCATCATGCCCATTGAGGAGTTCATTGATGCATCTCTGACTCACACATGTGTGCTGGGGCTCTTTGTCAAAGCGAGAGGCATAGGCGAGTGCAGATGCTGCTGTAGTGACAAGAAGTAGCCCAGCAACTGCTGCAACTTCGATTAGATGGATGGAGAGGTCCTCATTGGCACAGGTGTCATAACTCAGAGTGACTCAGGCGTGACAGCTCCAAGTCAGAAAAGTGGGATATATACAAAAATGCGACAGAGGGGGTGTACGGAGGATACAGCAAAATCTCTATTTGAGAAAACACAATCTCTGTCTTGCAGCTGCAAGACAGAGATTTCGCGCGGAAGTTTTCGCACGCGAAAAGAGTGCCGGACGCGCTCTTAGGCACAGCCGCTAACTAACCGGAAAACACCGCTTTTGGCCGCTGCCTTACCTGCCTGTTTGAAGTGACGAAAAGCGCCCGTCGGCAGCTTAAACCGTCAACTTCATCCCTCTCCCCCTCTCCTTCCCATGGCTGACCGCTTCGACGACGCTACCCAGGTCCGTAAGGTCTTTTCATAATTCTAACGTGCCCCCCGTGAATCAATAAAACGGCTACAGAAGGAGCTTCAAGCCTTCCTCGAACGGGAACAGGCGCAGGCGCGCGTCCAGCAGACCATCCACACATTCACCAGCATGTGCTGGGACAAGTGCGTTCTCTTCATTATTGTTTTCGACCTGCTCTCACCCATCCTCGATCAACACAACCGTCCCGACCGACCTCCTTCGCAATCGTGGCTGCAGATGTATCACTGGCACGCCGTCGACGCGGTTCTCTCGGGGAGAGGAGAGTTGCTTGGCCAATTGCGTCGAACGATTTTTAGATACCAGTCTCTTCATGGTGAAAAAGATCGAGTCTCAGAGGCAGGCTTAGGCTTAGATGCGTGCCCCTCGGGATGTTGTCTCTCCCTAAAAATCAGCTTACTAGAGATCACTTTCATGCAACACCAGTACTATCAC
>WTXC01000504.1:0-11485 GCA_022496195.1 Lactifluus subvellereus | reverse complement strand
GTCTCATTTCTCGTGCCATTCCATCCAGGAGAATTCTCCTGCTTGGTACAGACCTATTTGTATGCTCAGCGTTTTGGTTGAACTCAACTGGCCAAGGACAATCAAAAGAGAGGGGTCTGTATACCGATCAACTGAGATGTATCTCTTAAAGCATGTGCCCGCCGACTGATGGAGCGATCATGGGGGATGCTGTACCTTTTGCGCACCTCCAAACACTTGTGGATCTCGTACCGCGTTCTGGGAAAGCGGCGAATAGGCAACTAGCGAAAGAAACGGTTTGGAGTGCAGCCTAGAATTCTGGCTTAATAAGTATTTTGAGAAAGAACTCTTTTATGCCTTAAAAAAATGCATCTAGGTTTCCTACATGTACCAAGTCAAAAAGCTTCAATCCGCTCTTTTGCGTAGGTCACTATTGCGCTGATGCGCCATTAGCAGGTACCCCAATGAACTGGGCGTTTTCTTGGAGTCGCCGAATGTCGACGCGTTTGGTGTGAGCGTGGTATTTTTGGCAGGAAAGTCAGGCCTACATTTGTCATTGATCAACGACAGTCTTCCTGCTCGCACTGCGACCATTCCTCCGGATCCTCTTATCGCTTATTCAATCCGTCGCTTTTATCCTTCGCCTTCCCTTTGTCAACCCTTTCCACTCAACATCATCCCATTATGCCGCTCAATTTTTTCCACTGGAACAGGCTTTACTCTAAGCAACTGGCCAAATGGGCTTTCGTTCAGAGGCGAATAGTCGCCCATTACGACCGCCTTGCCTTAGCGAAGCGAGGCGTTCAGGGAGCAAATATTAGGTATGTATTGTCTCAAACGCCGCTCTTTCACTAATGAGGCATATTCTCCCTTACAGGCCAACCGGCTGGCATGGAGAAAGCGCGCCGCTTCCTCTGGCGGCCATATCACCATCGACTTCTGCTCCAGATAGCTGCCACATCGTCACGCAGCATGTATACCGCACAGACGATGCATATCCGAAGAAGGCGTGATAGAACCAGGCAAATGAGTAGAAGTAGAATAAGGTAGAAAGTAGAACAAGGGTGACTTGACATACCACATGATGGCCCACCTCCGATGAACGTGGTGTATCGGGGCGTCACGGCACTCTGCAGAATGAAGGATAAGGAGGCGTTGTGTGCGGAGGAGGCTATAGTGTGATGAGCTACTGGATCGATGTCAGGCAGGTGTGTACCCCATCCCCCTCTCCGCACGCGACACGGCAAGCCACTAACACCAACATCAAAAGGCATCTTCGGTGCACATCCAGGGCACATCTCATCTTAGGCATGCAACAGCCCCCAGACGACTTTGCAGGTGACTTTTCGGTGAGCCATTTTCCACTTGCTTGCACCGCCTGCCACAAACTTGTCAGCGCAATCCCCTCGTCGAACTCTCTTATCTGGCCGGTGATTGATGAGTACTCCTGCCTGTCAATCCCTTTTGCTTCATTTTACGTGCTAATCCTTCATTATTGTGGTGCGGGGTAACGCGTGTCACGTTGGCAAATGGGGTTAAAAAATGGGCGCTATCATGGGAGCGCCGCTGCCTGCGTGGCTGGGCAACAACTAGCTTGACTTGCCCATCGCCGATGGATCCCTCACTCTCTTACGCTGGCTTCCTACACGGTTTAATCACTATCGTGCTGGTTGAAACATCACAACACCGACCAGTACTCCAGCCACCCGTGCCTACCCTCTCCATTGACGGACTCATTAACGTTGTCCCCACCCGCTTGTCACCGCGCGCACTCTCTGCTGCCCTCCCGAATGCATCGACGCGTACCCTTTTTCGCTGTTAAAGCTGCGGCTTTAGCCAGCCGGGCCGGCCCATCGTCAAGCACCGTCCGAGGGACTCTCTTCCCGTTACACGTTGTTGCGCCCGTTACGTTGTTGCACCCGTTACATGTTGTTGCGGGATATAAATGCTGACTTCAAAAAAAAAAAAAAATGAGGGTCTCTCTTCCCCTTCTTCCATCACCGTTGTTGCACCCTCGTCGGGCACTCCTAGCTTCCTTGATCCTTGCGCTAAGTGCATGCAAGGGCAAGCTGGCAGGTTTCCCGGCATGGGAGATCAGCTGGTGCAGCACGCTCTCGGAGAAGCTCTCGAATGGAGGTTCTGGGTTGGCAAGATGCCTGCAACGCATGCTGCCGCACAGTCAAAGTGCAAGCGAACTGTTCAGCACCTGCCAGCATTGGAAAAAATGCTTCAACAGACTCAGGTACAACGACTTTCTTTCGCAACCATCCATTCACTGACAATCGATTTGCCTGCTTAGCGTCGGTCTGCTCAGAACTTGGCCTCAAAGTGAAGCTTATCCCATGTGATGTGGTGACACATGGAACTCTACCTACGATATGATGGCTTTTGTACTTAATTATAGGGATGCTATCGATCAACTCACTGGCATAGGGCACTGAAGCTGAGGGCATATGAACTCGATAATGAGGATTGGGGTATCATCGAGGATCTTGTCGCCATTCTTGAGGTAGGCCGGAATTCTTTAACTGATTAAGTGCATTACTTATACTATCGCATACAGACCTACAAAAATGCTACTACATTCTTCTCTCAAGACGGAGCAAGCATCGCGAGTGTCATCCCAGCTATGGATACACCCGATAGTCATTCTAATCTTCACACAAAGCTGTACCACCCTGCAATCTGAGGGCAACTGCCCGCCATCATCGAAGCGGTCTATGCATGACACTTCCCGGGCTCACTCACGCGCTCCATTGAGACCGTTTGTTTTTGGTGGTGCCGCTCGGTTCTTCGATGCTTGTCCCCCAAATGTAGCACCTTCACAGAGTGGAATACATGAGTTACTTTTTTTAAAATTACTACAATAATTTTTGCGTGGGAAAAATTTGGCATTAGCTGCCCTATGGCTGAAAATATCGAAAATGGGGCCACTGTAACTACAAGCCACAGGCATAGATCTGCCCTCTTAGCCCACAGTGTTACTCTTTCCATCCACCGTCCACCAACTCATGGAGAACTCTGAGATGTTTTGCATTGGCAATGAGGCACTTTACGACACTCACTTCCGTACCTCGAGGCTCGCTACACCGACCTATGGCGATCTCAATCATCTTGTTTCTGCTGTTATGTCTGGCATCACAGCCTGCTTGCGCTTCCCAGGTCAACTCAACTCGGATTTCCGGAAACTCACAGTCAACATGGGTTTGTTCTATTCATCCTTAAGCCGATGCACCGTCCCTCACTGCCATCCCAGTGCCCTTCCCTTGTCACACTTCTTCCTAACGGGCTTCGCGCCGCTCACCACTCGTGGTAGCCAACAATACCATGCTGTCACTGTACCTGAGCTCACTCAACAAATGCTCGGTGCTAAGGCCGCGCGCTTGTTCACCCGTGTTCACCAGCGCTGGCGTGGTCGCTCCGCGGCTATTTTGCAGGTGGAGGCGAGGCTGGCTCAAGGCTCAACCAACGCTGAGCCACCCCTTCAATAACACTCACCTCGGAATTCAGCACACGCTCTATGGATTGTGTTGGAAATAGGTCAAAATGTGCGTTTTCCTTGGCTTTTTTTTTACTTTTTTTCTCTCTGTCGATGCATAGCTGCCATGGGCCACGGACTACCTGGACAAGAACGCCTGATGACGTGGAACGTTTCCTGTGCTATCTCTCTTCGAGACAGCTGATGAGGATGATGGATGATCGCCACCACCACATGCCATGGCAGCGATGGCAGCGACGCAGCCATGGCAGCAGCGAGGGCAGCGATGCAGACACGGCGGTGATGGCAGTGACACAGCGCCACGGCGGCGACACGGTGACCGCAGCGAACCCAGCCACGGCAGCAATGGCAGCGATGCAGCCATGGCGGCAGCGGCGAGGGCAGCGACGCAGACACGGCGGCGATGGCAGCAACACAGCGCCACAGCGGCGAGGGCAGCGACACAGACACAGCGGTGATGGCAGCGACACAGCGCCATGGCGGCGAGGGCAGCGATGCAGACACGGCAGCAATGGCAGCGACGCAGCACCACAGCGGCGACGGCAGCGACGCAGACACGGCGGTGATGGCAGCAACGCAGCGCCATGGCAGCAGCGGCAGCGGCGGCAGTGACGCAGACACGGCAGTGATGGCAGCGACGCAGCCATGGCAGCGGCGGCAGCAGCGATGCAGACACGGTGGCGACACAGTGACCACAGCGATGCAGCCACGGCGGCGATGGCAGCGGTGGCAGGGAGAGTTTAAATTATCTTTCATTCATTTCTTCCTGTCTTGTAGCTACAGCTCAATTATAATTTTGATTTGCATGCTTCCTAGTTTTTGTGATAAAACCTGTGGGTATGAATGACACTGCAGGTTTCAGATGTGGTATGTGGTACAAGTATGGCACGGGTGCAAGGTGCAGTATGACGCAGGTTCGGTGTGGAATGGGTGTGGGGTGTGGGGTGTGGGGGTGCGGTGTGGGGTGTTGGCCATATGGGCATGGGTGCGGTTGTGGTGTGGAGTGGGTGCGGTATGGTACGGGTGTGGGGTGTGCGCGGTGTTACACGGGTACACACCGTACCAACACCGCGGCAACCCTTGGGGTAAAAACCACGGTTTTACCCGCACCCGTGCGGAACACTAGAAGTGAACCCCTCTGCTCACGTTTGGGGTGAGGGAGGGTGTGCCGTCGGCTGTTGTTGCCTAGAACAACAGATGAACCCCCTCTGCTCGCGTTTGGGGCGAGGGAGAGGGAGCGTCAGTAGTTGTTGCCTAGCATGAGATAAGCCCCCTCTGCTCGCGTTTGGGGCGAGGGAGGGGGGGACGTCCGTTGTTGTTGCCTAGAACGAGATAAACCCCTCCAGCTCATGTTAGGGGTGAGGGAGGGGGCGAGGTCGCCTGTTGTTGCCTAGAACAAGATACAGACCTCCGCTTGCGTTTGGGGCGAGGGAGGGGATGGCGTCAGTTGTTGTTGCCCAGAATGAGAGCCGCTCACATTTGGGGCGAGAGACGGTTGTCATTGGTTGTCGCCTGAGAGGTGAGTAAGCACACAAACACGGCGCAAGTTCGTTTGCTTGTACAAACATGAGTCACATGACCAAATGGTCTGTGCACACTTGGGAGCTATATAAACCCCCACCCATTTGCATATTTGCTTTCATGGGCCATGCCCTGTTAGATTTATATTTACTGTAATATATAGTTCTATTATTGGTTTAAGGGTAGTAATAATAAAATCTTGAATTTAAGAATGCTACAGTAGTGCAACTGAAAGTCCAGTTGCAGACTGGTTGCAGCCAGTTGTGACTGGTTTCCAACAAGCTCTTGAAATGGATGGACCGCAACCGGGTGCCTCAGGAAACTGGCACAACTGCAACCGGAAAAAAGACTGGACCGCAGTTGGGTCCGGTTCAGTTGCCAGTCTTTTTCCAGTCCATAGGACTGGACCTGAAAACACTAGATGTGCTTCATGAGCTTGTGCCACCACTTCATTGTTGGTGAATGTTGGTGTTGGGGACCTCTCGAGGTCTATGATAGGAATGGGTCGTGGTGCGTTTGTGAAGAGAGGGAGTTGTGCATCCTCAGGTCGCAACCCTAAGACATTGTGCTGAACGGAGGGCGTTTCAGGGGTATGGTTAATGAACTGAGTATGTGTAGGGGGTGGTAGCGATCCTCCTTTGTAGGGCATTATGGGCTGAAGACTCATTGTCATATGACTTGAAGTACATCTTGTACGAATCTGTCTGAGTCTCGCTGCCACAGTGCCCAATCGTCTGCTAGTCGTTGGTGTTCGTGGTTGGGTTGATAAGTAGATCGGGATCGAGTGCACAATCTTGGGCATGAGAGGCTGTGGATTTGGCTGCAAACAAAGAGGATGGAGAATCAATTGTCGAGTTCATTTCATCGTCTAACTAGTTCGTCAAGTGGGGCATTGTGATGCCACCGGTGGTCATCTATCGGTGGAAGGGGCAGTCGTCTGTTCAGCAAAGTAACTGTGCAGCTGTCCATGCTGCTCTTGTCGTGTTTCGTGATAAGGGGAATTAGGGAAAATGGAATAGCGTATGGAGGCAAGGATGTGGAATGTATGATTTGGGGTCGAGGGTATGCTTCTTTGAGAGGGAATGTGGAGGTGTATTTCATTCAGGTTGTGCTCCAAGGTCGTCTTTCAGTGAGTGAGATTGTATGAATTGTGAGGGGAAGAGTTGAGGAAAGCGTATCTTGCTGGGAGTCGTGTTGTTCTGCCTGTTCTTGTAGTTGTCGTTGTTGGCCTCGTGTTGGGTTGAGGGGCTACGATCGAGGGACTTCTGGCGTTATCGATGGTGTCGTGGGAGTCGTTGAAGGGGAATCAGGGAAATTACCCCCCTCTCTAGGGAAGCGGCGTCCCGGCGCTTGTGGACCGCTCGTGGGGCATCAGGGGTTTGTCATAGAAGTCCTCACCAGGTCAGGTGCGTGAAGATCATGGGCCGAGACCCAGAGTCTTCAGAGGCTGGGAATCCTTTCCAATGGATAAGGAAACGAGTTCCCGTCGCTGCCTAATGGTCTGCCTTGCGGATCGATTCGACTTCCCATTCGGGTTCGCCTTCGATCACTTCAGGATCCGGCCGGGTGTAATTGTGTCCATGGGGCCGTTTCGACGTAGCGTGTGAGGAGGTCGACATGGAAGGTGGGGTGGATACGCATCGATGCTGGGAGGCATAATCGATACGTCACCGGGGATAACTTCTGCGTGATGGGGAATGGGCCATATCGTCGGGTGCTAACTTCATAGTGGGGTAGTGGAGTCGCAATTGCGCCCTTCGAGCCAGACTTGCTCGCCTTCTTCGAATTCTACCGGGATCGCACGGTCTGTCGCGTTCTGGAACGCTTTACCGCTGCTTCCCTGGCTTCCCGGATCTTCTGAAGGCGCTCGGTGACTTCTGGCACCCAAGCTTCCTCAGTGGACATCGGGATGTATGGTTTGTACCGAAGAGGAGTTGGTGGGGTGTTTGTCCAGAGCGATTATGAGGCCATGAGTTGTGGACAAACTCTGCAAGGGGAGATAGGGGGCCCATGCTGTCTGGTTGTTCGAGGTCCAGAGCGGAGATACTGCTCCAGCCATTGATTGGCGCATTCGCTTGTGCTGTCGTTCTTGGGTGGAACATGGTAGACATGTTCTGTTGGATGTGGAGAAGTTGGCAAAGCTCCATGGTAAATTGGGATACAAAGCAGGGTCGTGGTCACTAATGACCTTTCGTGGGATGCCGAACCAAGGGACGAGGTAACGGAGGTATAGGGCAGCAACACCTTCACCAGTGATATTTGTGGTGCAGGGGAGGAACTTAGCTGCCTTTGAGCAGCCTTGATCAACCACTGTGAGGATGGCATTGAAGCCGTGCGACTCCGGCAGGTCTGTGATCAAATCCATGGCGATGGTCTGGAAGGGACCTTGCGTGGCGTCTGCTGGGATCATCTGTAGGGGTGCGTGTCTATGGTGGGTTTGTGGTTTGTTTTCTTGGCATGATGCACAGCTGCGAACGTATTCCACGGCAAATTCTTTCATGCCATCGCCTTCGTATTGTTGTTCAAGGAGGTGAAGAGTATTGGCGATGCTGGGATGGCTGGCGAGTGGGTGATCATGGTGAAGGTGCATGACTTCGCGCTGTTTTTCGAGTTCGTCAGGGAATGTAAGTTTAGTGAATTGGGCATTGGGGAGGAGTACAACTCCTTTATTATCATCATCCCCCTGGTTTACACCAAAGGGACGCAACAAGAAGTCGGCAGGGATGTGTCGCTTTCCGGGGACATGCACCAGCTTGAAGTCGTAGTCTGCGAGTTCCTGGTGCCATCTCGCTTGTCGTCGTTCAGGTTCTGCGGTTTTGCGGTAGTATTGGAGATTGTGGTGATTGGTATGGACAAGGGTCTGGTGTGCGAGCCGGCGAGGTACGGTCGCCAGTATTCGAGTGCACACACTACCGTGTACAGTTCCTTGTCATAGATATCCCAGTTGTGCTGTGTGGCATCGAGGGTCGCCGACAGGAATGTGACAGGACGTAACTTATTCTTGTCATTGCTTGCTGCAGCACTGCTCCGATGGCGTACACTGAGCATCAGTGTCGAACCACGAAGGGCTTGTCGAACTGGGTTGTCTGAGGATAGGGGCAGTGGAAACTGCGTCGATAAGGGATTCGAAGGCTTCTGGTGTTCTTTATCCAGTAGAACTTGCCGCCTTTTGCGCAGTGGGCGACAGTGCATTAAGTGGTGCAGCCAGTGTGCTGAACCCCTTGATATACATGCGTAAGAGTTCAGAAAGCCGAGTAAGGCTCGCACTTCCTTCAGGGTCATGGGGACTTTCCAGGCCTTGATGCCTGCAACTTTCATGGGTCCATGCCAATCGCATTTTCGGATATGATGACTCCCAAGTATTCGACGGAGTCGGTCTCAAATTGGCACTTCTGGGGTTTCAGGAAGAGGTCATTTCAAGCGAGAACAGAGAGGACATCGTCGACTACACGACGGTGGAGGGAGGTTTCGTGGGTGTGATCAGGATGTCATCCATGTATACGGTGACATATCCTTCGTTGATGAGTTCGCGAACAAACAGTTCATCATACTGGAAAGGTGGCTGGTGCATTTGTCAGTCCAAAGAACATAACCATGGCTCGAAAAGCCCTTGTTGGTCTTGAATGCAGCCTTCCATTGATCGCCATCGCGAATTCTGATGTTGTTGTAGCCCAGTGAATGTCGAGCTTTGTGAAGAGCGCGGATGGTTGTCCATTGACTCTTGTCAGTTGATCCATAAGTCGCGATGAGGGGAAGTGGGTGGTGTCTCATGTGTCCAGATATTTAGTTTACGGTAATCCTGGACTGGTCTGAGGTCGCCATTCTTCTTCTTGATGAAAAAAGGGGAAAGCGTATGGTGACTTTCATGGGCGGATATAACCTTTAGTGAGGTTCTTGTCGATGAACTTTGGAGTGCGATATCTTCACTCGCGTTAGGGGGTAGACTTTGCAGTCTAATGTCGATGGTGCGTCGTGTTTGAGATCTATGGCATGATCCCAGGATCGTGGGTCCAGGAATCGTTGTGTGGCTTCCTCACTGAAGAGCGAGCGTGTGTGGTACTGTGGTGGGACAATCTGGTCCCAGTGCGTTCAGTTTTGTCAGCGCTTGCTCTGCTAGTTGCTGAGCTACTGTGGTCTTAGCAATGCGCATAAAGACTTGGTCGCCCTCCTCCCAGAACGGTTCATTCTGGATTGTGGCAGCATCATTCCTGCGACTCTCACTGTTGATGTGGCAGCTGTGCTGCTGCACCACATGTGCAGAGTATTACTGTGGTTGGTAGGACGCCATTCTTCCAGTCTGGGTGAGGTTGGCGCTGCGAACCATGGGTATCCCAGAACCAAGTGGTCTTCATCCATGTCTGCGATGAAGAACCGGAGTGTTGGGGGGCGTCTTCTGTAACTATTTCGAGGTCGGTGTAGTGGGTGATTTTGCCTCCTTTGTTGCGTGATCCATCTGCATTCAGGAGCATCTTTGGGGCCTGTAGGAGTCGCGTCCCAGTTTGTGTTTGTCTACAAAGGCACGACTGATGAACATTCCATTGCCCACAGTCTAGGAAGGCAATGTGGTCTGTTCTGGTCGATGCAGTGTGGAAGGAAACTGCAATCCTCATGGAATTGAGGGGGGAGGAAGATGTCGCGCTGAAACATGGCGTGCTTGAACGCTGTCTGTTCGAGGGTCAGGGTGTGGGGCATCTCTGCACCACTTGGTGCTAGTTCGTGGTATTCTTCGCTCCCAAGTCCTCACAGGTAATTGAAGACTTGTTGTTGCGTAGGCCTTCACTGGTCGGTCTTCAATTGTTAGGTGAGTGGCCTGCAATTTTGTGGGGTCGGTGTGAGCTTTTCTGGGCAGTTGCGTTGAATATGTCCGTGTCGTTGCACAGGAAACAAGTCCCTTCATGCGTTGCTGATCCTTGATGCTGTCTACCTGCATCGGTTCTGGTTGTTGGTTGTGGTGATGATGATCACGTGAGTGGTGGAGTGTCATTGGGGGTGATGGATGCGAGGGTGTCGTTCTTCCCATTGTGCTTGTTTGTGGGGTTTCAAAGCTGTGATAATGGCTTGTCGTCTGCGACTGGACAATTTCCATGCCTCCCAGTCCTGCGGTTCATCGTGAGACATGCAGGCATTGAGTAGTTGCAGGGGCAATCCCCGCTTGAACTTCTCAAGCACCGCTGGGTCATCTCCGATACAAGCTTTGCAGCTAGGGTGGCAAACTGGGTGATGTAGTATCGATATCATCGTGTCATAGTGAGGGTGTCAGTTGTGCTGTGGCGCGTATGGTTCATTAACGTCAAACCAGTCTTGGACGAATCGTGCTTCGAAATCATCCCATTCTGGGTGCGGTTCAGTCATCAGCCATTCTTCTTGGCTTCGTCGCCATTCGGTGGTTGTGTCCCTTGTACATAGGTCAGGGCATGTGCAATTCAGTGTGGTCGTGAGCGATGATTGGGTGGTCTGAATTTAGATACTGGTAGAGCTTCAGCTCATGAATGAAGGCGTCGGTCGTGGTTCTGTCGCCTGTGAAGACAGGGGGTTCGCGGCCCTCCAGTCGAAGGTCGTCGCCTTGCAGCTGGGGCACTGGTGGAACATTCTGGGGTGCGTTTGGTGGTACTGGTGCCGGGTCTGGTGGCGGGGGTCCGTACCCTGGTGGGAACATTGCCACAGGGGATGGTGGCGCATGCATGCTGTCATTGACAGTGGGGAGTACTCCCGTCGCCATTTTCGGTCTGGTGGTCGTTATCGTGGAGCGATCGATAAGCGCTCCTAGATCTGGATCGGGGTGATGTCTTCTTTCGATCGATGGGTTTCGGGTTGTCGATGTTGGTCGGATCTTCGCGATTAAGCGATCAGTGGGTGTATCGTCGAGTTTCAATGGCTATTGATTTGCCTAGTATCTTGGCTTCTGTCGGTCAGGGGTTCGAGAGGCTTGTTCTAATGTTACGCTCGAGCTCTGAGCGTATCGGTCAGGTTCGCCAGGTCACGTGATCGACCTGGACACTGCGAGTCTTCGTGTTTAAGACAGGACGCAGTGGCGGTCCCCTTATGTGTACAACCCCTAGTCAGAGGTTCAATACAGGGGAATCTGGAGTCAGGCAAATGGCCTGAGGATCTGATGGATTCACAAGATGAATGGGGAATACGATAGCCACCAAGGGCCAGAGCGTAGCTCGGTATTGGTACGAAGAGAACAAGCCTAGAGATGAGGCTACAGTCTAGGCTACCTTATATAGGGATCGCAGGGCGAGAAGGCCCTTCCGTATCTGGTCACGTGAGTCTCAGTATCATAGTCGAGTCGCAGGTTCGATGCGGGTCATGGGTCGATGTAGGGAATAAAGGAAAAGGGAAAGAAATCGTAACACTCTACACACGCTGCAGCTCGTCACCCTCGTCGCCCTCGTCCTGCTTACATGTCATCCTCTTCTGTGGCTTCCTCCGTGCCCAGCTCCCCCATCTATACAGGGGACTACTCCTCCTTCTTTGCCAATG
>WTXC01000503.1:0-11548 GCA_022496195.1 Lactifluus subvellereus | reverse complement strand
CGAGCTCCAGCATCCATTTTTCTGCGTCATCTCGTATTCCAGTAAAGATGGCCGGGGGTTGTCCTACTAGTTTGGCGTCTGCCCCTTGGGGGTTTGGAGCGTTAAGGTTGAATCCTGGGAGGTCCCATCCGCCTCCTGGTGGGCCTCCTCCGGGTGGTCCTCCTCCGGGTGGTCCTCCTCCTGGCGGGCCTCCTCCTGGCGGACCTCCTCCTGGTAGGCCTCCTCCTGGCGGGCCTCCTCCTGGCGGACCTCCTCCTGGCGGACCTCCTCCACCCCTGGGAGGGCCCGCTTTGGGTTCTGCTGGGGCGAAAGGGTTAATCCTAGCAATGGCTGCATACGATGCCCCGGTTCCAATGGCAAAGCGTGCTGGTGCGATAGTGTGAGTCGTCATGGTCTGTATTGGGACCTGTTCTTCTTCGATAGGACTGGGGTCTCTGATCTCTTGTGATGCTGCTCCGGCGAGAGCTTCCCTGATGTCTTTAGTAAATGGGGCGACGTACTCGGGTCCTGTTGGCTCCACTGGTTCGTCTAGTACTGGGAATCTAGTGGCTGTGTCTGCGTAGGCGAAATACTTGTTCGTCTTGTTGTCAAATGCTACTTCGTACCACCGTCCTGCTACGTGGTGTACGGGGTATGCTCCGGCTTTGCTCCTTCCTGGGAGGATGCTGATGAAATAGTGTCTGGTCCAAGGGATCGTTCCTTCGAACCCTGAGTAGATGTCCCCTTCTCGTAGCCAGATGACACGGTTGTCGTCCTTCTTATCGTCCTCTTTGCAGAGGGTGAGTGTGAAGGGCTTGAACTTGGGGTCTACTGGCGACTCCACGATTGTGGTCTGACTGGGAAAGTCTGTTCTAATGTCACACCCAGACTCTGGGCGTACCTCCACTGGTGTTGGAGGCGGCGGTGGCGACGATGGCGGAGGAGTAGGGGATCTTGGACGTGAGGGTCCTAAGTCCTGATAACGAGCTCTCGCTGGGGAGCTAAGATGGCGTTTGATCTTAAGTCCTTTGACCATATGCTAGTGACACTTGTGCAAGCGACGCGAAGTCTGGCAATAAGCCAGAGGAGCGGTGGTTCACAAGTAAAGACCTGAAGACGTTTGACTTGACTGAGATTACAAGAGAACAGACTTAGGGTCTGCTCTAAGGCGATAGAACGCGATATAAGTACATTGGGGAGACGAGTCAGGTCGAGTCATAGTATCCCTAGGACACTAGTAAGCAGACGTAGTAATCCTCGAGTCATCGTACAGTAAGCAGGCCGACGTGTGAGTCATATTGTACAGTATGAGTCAGTAGGTGCCGAGGCAGCGCATGCGCAGAGGTATGCAAATGTAGCACTAGTGAAACGCGCACCAGAGGCACAGCGTGGGAACACCTACTATAATAGGAAGGTAAGCATGATGTAAGCGAAAGCGGCCCAGTCATGGCCTCAAGCAGAATCTCAGGCCATAGGGGCCTGGCAGTCCATAAACGCGACGCGAGAGGAGTGGGATAGGTGAAAAATTAAGTGTACATGACCCCCTTGTGTGCACTGGGGTCAGAGAGGGATCCCAGCATGCACAAACGTGACAGATACAGTAGAATAAGTTACAATAAATTAGTTGAGCTTGCCCAACCGCGACGGCGATGACGGTACCGGCGGCAGGGGGGTAGCTGCCAAGGCGTGGCGCGACAGCAATAACCGTGCTGGCGGCGGCGGAGGCAGCAGCATAGCGTGACGCGACGGCGATGGCGATGTTGGTGCTCGTGCGACGGCGCTGACGGTACCGGCGGCGGGGGAGGGGGTGGCTGCAAGGCGTGATGCGACAGCGATGACCATGCTGGCGGCGGAGGTAGCGGCGTGACGCGACGGCGATGGCGATGGCGGTGGAGATGGCGGTGCCCGCGCGACGGCGATTGACGGCGGCGGCGGCGTGGCTGCAAGGCGTGGCGCGGCAGCGATGACCGTGCTGGCGGCGGCGGCAGCAGCAGCATGGCGTGGCGCGACGGCGATGACGGTACCGGCGCAGGGGGGGGAGGTGGTGGCTGCAAGGCATGGTACGACGGCGATGACCGTGCTGGCGGCGGAGGTGGCGGCATGGCGTGCGTGGCACGACGGCGATGGCGATGGCGATGGCGTGATGCGACGGCGATGACCATGCTGGCGGCGGAGGTAGCGGCGTGACGCGACGGCGATGGCAATGGCAATGGCAATGGCAATGGCGGTGGCGATGGCGGTGGCGGTGGCGGTGCCCGCGCGACGGCAGCGGGCGTGGCTGCAAGGCGTGGCGCGACAGCGATGTCCGTGCTGGCGGCGGCGGCGGCAGCAGCATGGCGTGGCGCGATGGCAATGGCAATGGCGTGATGCGACGGCGATGACCATGCTGGCGGCGGAGGTAGCGGCGTGACGCGACGGCGATGGCGATGGCGGTGGAGATGGCGGTGCCTGCGTGACGGCGATTGACGGCGGCGGCGGCGGCGGCGTGGCTGCAAGGCGTGGTGCGACGGCGATGACGGTACCGCCGGCAGGGGGGGGGGTGGCTGCAAGGCATGGTATGACGGCGATGACCGTGCTGGCGGCGGAGGTGGCGGCATGGCGTGCGTGGCGCGACAGCGATGGCGATGGCGATGGCGATGGCGATGGCGATGGCGATGGCGATGGCGGTGGCGATGGCGGTGCCTGCGTGACGGCGATGACGGTACCGGTGGCAGCGGTGGGGTGGCTGCAAGGCGTGGCGCGACGCGATGACCGTGCTGGCGGCGGCGGAGGCAATGGCATGGCATGGCGCGACTGCGATGGCGATGGTGGTGCTCGCGTGACGGCGTGGTGCGACGGCGATGACCATGCTGGTGGCAGAGGTAGCGGCATGGCACAGCGCGACGGCGATGGTGATGGCGGTGCCCACGCGACGGCGATGACGGTACCGGCGGCAGTGGTGGGGTGGTTGCAAGGCGTGGCGACGGCGATGACGGCGCTGGCGGCGGCGGCGGACGTAGCGGCACAGTTCATCTACAGAGAAGAGAATCTATAGACTAGATACATTAGAATAAGAGCTCATAAAGAAGATAGTCTTACTAATTGAGCCCACGCGACGGCGATGATGGTGCCAGCGGCGGCGGAGGTGGCGGCAAGGCATGGCGTTGGCGTTGGCGACGACAGTGCTATGGACGCTCCAGAAATGTCTGGGCGACGTGCTACAGCTCATCTACAGAGAATAGAATAGATACATTAGAAAAATAAATTAGTCCGTCTTACCAATTCAGCTCGCGTGGCGGCGATGACGGTGCCGACGGCGGCGCAGGTGGCGGTATGGCATGGACCGCGATGGCCTTGCTCGGGGAGGTGCATGGGCGGGCGTGGGCGGCGTGATGGAGGTGAGGGCGCTGAACAGCGATGGCGACGACAGTACTGTGGACGCTCCAGAAATGTCTGGACGACGTGCTACAGTTCATCTACAGAGAATAGAATTGATACATTAGAATAATAAACCAGTCTTACCAATTGAGCCTGCGTGGCAGCGATGACGGCGCTGACGGTGGCGGAGGTGGCGGCATGGCGTGGCGCGACTGCGATGGCCTTGCCCGGGGAGGTGCGTGGGCAGCGTGGGCGGCGTGATGGAGAGAACAGGTTGGTTGCCCCGGCTGAGGCCTGGTTGAAGAGGCGGACACGGGCGAGGGACTAGGGCTGTGATAATTAGAGAGGGTGTTAGTTTGGATGGAACGGGGAGGATGATAGGGATGCGTACATTCAGGATGAGGGGGAGGTCCTCTGGATCGTGGATCTGTGCTGATGGACTAGAGCTGTGATGACTAGAGAGGGTGTTAGTTTAGACGGAACGGGGAGGACGATGGGGATGCGTACGAGGGGGAGGTCCTCTAGATTGTGGATCTGTGCACGATGCGATCGCGTGCCATCCGGGCTAGCGTTCGCCAGCTGTTCGTCATCTAACTGTGTGGAGAGATTGTGGTAATCACTCACTGCTTGGTTCACCACAAGACAACCCACGACAAGAGTATGAAAGTGTGCTCGCGTGACCACAATGACTGCTGGTGGCAGCGGAGCGACATGGCATAGCCTGAGTTAAGCGATGTAGATGGGGCTTTCGATGGGGCTCTGTCAGATGAGCCACGCAGGTTCTCCCCAGGTTTCCAATGCGAAGCCAGAGGACATGTATGACCTGCTTCGTCCAAACGTCATGAAAGATATTGCAGGTGGGGATACGATGTTCCACCAAACACCTAGGTGGAATTGGGACCGGCGCTCAATGGCCCGGATCAAGCATGGGCTATCTCATACTCATAGACGGGGTCCGGGGAGCCACCACTCAATGCTCCCTGACATTCCGGTTCTGTACCAGGTTTCCAATGCGAACATGTATGGCTTATTTCATCCAAATGTCATGAAAGATATTGCATGTGAGGATACAATTCCACCAACACCCGGGTAGAATTGGGACCGCTCAATGGCCCGGATCAAGCATGTGCTATCTTGTAGACGGGGAGCCATCACTCAACGCTCTTCCCTGACATTCCGGTTCTGTATCTATCTATTCCTTGTTTCTCTTGTTTCCCTCTTGTCTTGTGTTTATCTCCCACTCGATTATCATATGTCCTGCTTTCAAGTTGTGGATTTAGTTGGATTTCGACCATGTGCTCGGTCCTGACTCGACTCAGGCTCCACCCGCTTCAATTTCACACGTACATATCATCTTGCGTACACCTTCCTCGGTTGGCTTTTCTTACCTTTTGTCAGCTGCTCTCTGTATTTTTACTTATTGTTTTTGGTTGGCTTTGCCGCTCTGAAACGATCGGTCGACAAGTTATGGATATCACATTCAAAGTTCACATTATGCCTTTATGCCTGTAATATACTACCCTCATTCCTATCAACGTCGTCAAGAGCAGTGACAGCCGCAACGTCAGAATCCTTCACCAGACCCTGCAAGCTCCAAGACCCTAAACATAGCAGAGCCTGAGTTGATTTCGCTGACAGCCGATTACGGACGTGAGACAAGACGAGGCGGCCGTGGCTGAATACTCGCTCAACGTCGACAGATGTTGCTAGCAGGAAGGGCTTGTTTCAGTTGACAGAGACGTGGAAAGGCCAAAGAACACACCTGGAATCATCAAATAATCCAGTGCCATGCGCGAGAGACAGGGGTACATCGCGCGGTGCCCATGCCACCACATCAACACATCCTCCACTGCTTCAGGATCTATGTTGAGGTACCTGTCAAGCTCATCGCATAATTCATGTGGCTTGGGGGCGCTGAGCGAAGGGAGGCTGTCGAACACATTGCATGGGGCCAATGACTGAAAACAGTTGGTTATGCAGGGTATCACTTAAGGCCAATAAACTCATACCTTTCCAGTGGTTGACTGGGCCGGAGTGGGTTCATCTTCGCCCCGAGAATCTTCCTGCTTGTAAGATCGTTCAAAGGTGTCACGTACCAGCTCCTTTGCCGTCTCAATCCACTCTTGTTCCCAGCCAGCTGTTTTGAAGTATGAAAGCTTATGGCGGGGGTGCAAAACTATTGACAGGGAATGAGAAGGACTTGTGAACAGAATATGGACCACGTACCCATAGCAATGCGGTACACCTCCGATGAATCCGTAAGGGAATAGTAACGGTTCAGTGTCTTCTTCCCAAGTTCAAGAGAGGCTTTGATGGCTGGGGAAAGTGTTCGATCGTGAGCATGCGCTGTGAGCTTGTCATTGATGAAATCCATGGCTGGGATAACCATAGCAAGGTTGGGCGTTGACCGCGAGAAGAACAACGTCGCATCCTTCAAGACCTGTGCATGACCTGACTCAGCATTCCATGGATTGACGCGGATCGATCCGAAAATATTCACCTTGAGGACGTTGCGCAACTGTGTGGCGATTGCCCATTCCCTCTCGTTCAATTCATGGTCCCGCAGGTCATTCTGCCTGTCTGCTGTCAAGATATCGATTGCTTTGCGATACTCAAGTGCAAATTCCAACATGTCATAGGTCGAATTCCAGCGCGTTGCCACATCACGAGGAATAATTCGCTTTGTCATCTTGAGCTCATCCAGCAGTCGTCGCCATGATGGCAGGATGATTGTCGAAGAGTTTATGACCTTGAAAGAGATTTTTCGAAGCTGCAAGCATGTAAGTATGTTACTCCCTACACACTGCTGTTATCTTACCTTCATCAGAGCAAGCTTCACAGGTCGAATATCTTCCTCGACACATTCGCGTTCAGCTGGTGACAACAACATCATCTCATTGATCCAGCCATCAATATCATCGCTGGTTTCATCTGGTCTCGGTATGTCCTCCTCTGTGTCTATTTCATTGCTGATGCGATACTGTTTTATTGCTTCCTCAGCCTGTTCGTCTTCAAGATCAACGTTGCCTGCTAGGCTACGTAACTCTTGTTCTGCTTTGTCAAGATGATTGTCGTCTCGCCTTTTCTGTATGTCAAACTGTCTTATCACAGATTTTGCGACGAGATTGACAATATGTAAAAAACAGCGTGTGTGGCCAAACTCGGAGAAGTTCGGCAGGAGTCTTGCAAGCTCAGCTATCATGACATCGTTACATGATGCATTATCGCAAGTAATACTCAGGATCTATTCGGAGATGAGTGATTTGTTGCCTAGAAATCACTTACACTCACTTTATCTGTGATTCCGAATTCCTTTAGAACATTTTGAAATGCGATTGCCAAGTTACGTCCGGAGTGAGACTATGAAGCAAGGCTTGTTAGCCATCAAGCGTCTCAAACTTCAGGTGTGTAAATACTTTTGCGACTTCGACAATATCTAGGACCATGCTAAGTGGCTTGCCATTTCGTTCCAGGTGAACCATAAGGGCAACAAATGCCATGTGATTGGGTGAGGTCCACGCGTCTGTCGCAAAGTTCAGCTGGCCATCATATTCCTTAACTTTGGTAAGCCCTCTTTCTTAGCCCATCGAAATGTTCACTTACCTGTAGTAACTTAGCAATCCTCTGGTGTGTGCGTGCGAACACCATTTGAACATCACACGATACTGTTGAAGGAGAAGGTATGTACAACTCTGGCTGCCCTGTTTTCATCAATGAACGAAAGGCGCGGTCATTAACAATCTCAAATGGCCGGGCATTTTCAGAAACCCAACGGACGAACTCGGCTCTTCAAGTGGTGTATTGGTGAGTCATTACTTGTCATCGCAAGGGGGAACACAAACCTAGCTTCAGTCTTTGTGTGTTGCCGATGTGAGTAAGTAACTTTCATTTTTGAAAGTCTCTCGAAGACTGCCGTAATTGATCCGTTTTTTGACGCTAGGCGGGTGACAACAGTGGCATGAGCATCTGATGAATGCTTTGTTAGGTCTGCGGCTGCGACAGCCTCATCTCCCCAGCAGTGTTTTGCATGCTTTCGTAGATTACTTGTTGAGTTGGAGTCCTTTTTGTCCAGGTAGCGCCGTACTGACTTTCTGCAACCCCTTGCGGCACAGATGAACTCATGGAATCGCTGCCCACCATCATGACCAATCTTTGGGATGGGGTGGAAGAAGGCGTAAACAGGTGCGTTCCAATCTTTTTTCAAACGCTCTGATGAAATTAATATGATTAGGTCTGTCACAGGTACGAACAACAACGTACGCAGCTGGACATCAGGATCTTCAAGTTCTATTTGGTCATCACTCGTGTCACTATCAACATCAGGGGCTGTTGAGTCATGGGTCGACTCATTACCAGGTTCCCCAACACTAGTTTGAGTGGCCGTTTCGGATGCCAAGGAAGCAGCGTCGTCGGTAAGTTCTCTTCTTTTCTTCAGTGAGATTGCATTGACCTTTGACCCTTTCCGCTTTAGGGTTCCTGTAGCCTGAGACCCTTTCGCGTTTGTCGATACATTAGACCTATATGAAGCTGGCATGCTTTGGGCAGGGGGGGAGGTAGAGGTAGGTTGAATTTTTTATTTTTCGATTTCTGTCACCGCTCATGTTTGTGTAGCTTTACAACTTCGTGTATTTGCGAGCTTAGTACATATATAGAGATTAGGTACCGTTTAACAGATTGTATATACAAAAAATTGTCGGAGTGATCGGTTGGCGGGGTTGGCAGCTTGGTGAGGTGACAGGCTGACAGCTTGGTGAGGCGGGTTGGCCAGCGGGTCACGGTTCGGGCACTGATGGCCTGCACCCGCACCCGCTGCTGCCCGTACTTGTGACCTCATGGGTTACTGAACCCGTTGCTGATCACTAGGTCTGCCAGGAGGAGGTCTGCCAGGAGGAGGCCCGCCAGGAGGAGGTCCGCCAGGAGGAGGCCCGCCAGGAGGAGGATGGGACCTCCCAGGATTCAACCTTAATGCTCCAAACCCCCAAGGGGCAGACACTAAACTAGTAGGACAACCCCCTGCCATCTTTACTGGAATACGAGACAACACAGAAAAGTGGATGCTGGAGCTCGAGAACTACCACTATCTAAACAGGAACGCACCCACCATTGCTCAAGCAGACAATCATGTCTCGCACACCCTTACCTTGATCAAAGGCCCCCAGGTGGACAGATGGGTGCGCCAACGCCTCAAGTGGCTTCAGCAGATTTCTAGAGGAGAAATTCTGGACAATGACCCCTGGGAATCCTTTAGGGAACGATTCATCCTCGACTTCCACGATATTGCTGCAATCCAGAGGGCCCAACGAGACCTCTTAGGCCTCTGCATGGTATCAGGACAGAGCATCGATGCGTATATCGTCAAGTTTGAGGAATTAGCTGACAAAGGAGGCTTTGACCTTGATAACCCGGCCACTGCCTGGTACTTCTGGAAGGGACTCAATAGAAGACTCCTCAGCACATGCCTCAAAGAACGACCCATGCCCAAGACCTTTGAGGAATGGAAGCACACAGCTCGCACCAACTACCTCAACTGGCAAATAGAGCAAAGCATCCTGAGCCAGCAGATGCGTCCCCAAGAGAATCAACAACGATGCCCGTTCCCCTTCCAAAGGAGGCCGCCTCAGCAGTTCTCTGGGCAGCGTACCCAACAGTACCAAGGATGACAACAGCCACTACGCCCTAGCCAGATGGGCCCCATCCCTATGGAGGTAGACCGCCTTAGGGTCATTACCAATGCAGAGAAGGTGCAGCTCCAGAAAGAAGGGTGCTGCTTTGAATGCAAAAGGCAGGGACATCTTGCACGTAACTGCCCTTGCAAGGGAAAGAAACGCGATACCACTAGAGTTGCTCAGCTACAAGAGGAACCACAGGAGGCAACTGAAGGAGAACCCTTCAATGCCCTTGCAACTCCAGACGCGATCTTGAAGGCAATGGTCATGCTAAATGATGAAGAGCTCAATAAAGTGGGACAGATGTGGGAGGCCCAGGGTTTTCAAACCGCCTGAATACACCGGCCAGTATTCGGGCCATGTTTTGTTGTGATGTGTACCTACCAAGAATCAAATCTTTGCGTATCCCTGCTTAGTTACACACCGCAAATCTTAAGGCCGAGCTCCCTGTCTTTGTGGACAGCGGTGCAACAGAAAATTTCATCAGCCCTAGCTTCGCAGAAAGGAACGCCCTTTCTATGCTCAAACTCAGATGTCCCAGAAGGCTTCATAATGCAGATGGCAGCAGAAACAGCATTGGAGAAATCACTCGGTTCACTGATCTCGAAATCGTCACTGGAAAAGACAGCCACATTTACCGCTTCTATGAAGCAGAGCTGGGAGGGGATGTGTCACGCCCAGACTCTGGGCGTACCTCCACTGGCGTTGGAGGTGGCGGTGGCGACGACGGCGGGGGAGTAGGGGATCTCGGACGTGAGGGTCCTAAGTCCTGATAACGAGCTCTCACTGGGGAGCTAAGATGGCATTTGATCTTAAGTCCTTTGACCATACGCTAGTGACACTTGTGCAAGCGATGCGAAGTCTGGCAATAAGCCAGAGGAGCGGTGGTTCACAAGTAAAGGCCTGAAGACGGTTGACTTGTCTGAGATTACAAGAGAACAGACTTAGGGTCTGCTCTAAGGCGATACAACGCGATATAAGTACATTGGGGAGGTGAGTCAGGTCGAGTCATAGTGTCCCTAGGACACTAGTAAGCGGACACAGTAAGCCTCGAGTCATCGTACAGTAAGCAGGCCGACGCATGAGTCATATTGTACAGTATGAGTCAGTAGGTGCCAAGGCAGCGCATGCGCAGAGGTATGCAAATGTAGCACTAGTGAAATGCGCACCAGAGGCGAAGCGTGAGAACACCTACTATAATAGGAAGGTAAGCATGATGTAAGCGAAAGCGGCCAAGTCATGGCCTCAAGCAGAGTCTCAGGCCCTAGGGGCCTGGCAGTCCATAAACGCAACGCGGGAGGAGTGGGATAAGTGGAAAATAAAGCGTACATGACCCCCTTGTGCACACCGTGAGCAGAGTCCGATCTCGGCATGCACAAACGTGACAGGATGACATTATTCTAGGATACCCCTGGCTGGCAGCTACCAACCTGCAAGTAGATTGGACAGAGGGGACTATCAAGCAAAAGGTGGTCATACACACCCCGGAGACGTCACTGCTACAGCCAACGCCCCCTGCCTATGTCTCCAGCCTACAGATCGACATTCCCCCTGAGGAACCCCTCCTAGAACCAGGAGACGAGCTGATCATGCGCCTCCACAAGGTCACAGTCTCCCAACGCATTGCCGAGGAGGCACAGCCCACTGAAAGGAAGACATGGGATCAAATCATCCCAGAACATTACCACCACTTCCACAAAGTGTTCAGCGAACAAGTGGCCCAACACTTTCCTGAATTGTGCCCCTGGGATCACACCATTGACCTCAAACCAGAGGCACCAGACACCCTAGATTGTAAAATCTATCCGCTCAATCCTAGGGAACAGAAGGCTATGTGCACCTTTGTCAAAGAAAATGAAGACTTAGGACTTATCCATCCCTCTGACTCTAGATACGCCTTTCCTGTATTCTGGGTCAAGAAAAAGAATGGAGATCTACGCCCCATCATCGACTATCGTAAACTAAACACAGTGACTACTCGCAACTGCTATCCACTCCCCCTCATCCCAGAGCTCATCGACAGAGTCAGAGGACACGCACTTTTCACGAAAATGGACATCCACTGGGGTTATAACAACATACGCATCCATGAAGGCGACCAATGGAAGGCAGCCTTCAAAATGAACCTAGGACTATTCGATGTTAGTGCAGCAACTAGTGCAGTGCGCAGCTGACAGGTATACAATGGATCTTAGAAAGGACTCTTACTTGTATACTACAAAGTGTGGGCGAAAGCAACACTGATATTTACCAGCGAAAAGCTGGTGCTTATATACATGTAGACATGTGTGACGTGACATAAGGTGACGTGCATATATCCTAGTATATCATAATATATCCCATAAGGGGATATTGTCCATATGTCCGGATTAGGTCTAGAGAGACCTAGAGCGGCCCAGATCCCCATAGGATCCGGCCCTTGTGTTGCCGGTTCAACACTCCCCCTTGCTAAGTGCAGCAGTAGTGAACGCGCTCTTAGCAAATATGAAGTGGTTCATAGTCATGAATGCAAGGTCATGAGGGTCGTGTGTGTGGAAATGTGCACA
>WTXC01000502.1:0-11574 GCA_022496195.1 Lactifluus subvellereus | reverse complement strand
TGTTGATGCAGGTTATCGCGTTCAACTCGCGCGTCGTGCTCAGTCCCACCGTGCGCACCAAGATCAAGCGCAGGCTCAAGGAGGTAGTCAGGCTGACTCGGATCGTCACGCGTGGCGCGGCAGTCCATGAGTCGCGCAGGGAATCGAGGATCGCGTTTCGCGCGGAGGACGTCGGCGCGGATAAGTGGATAGTGCCTGGTGCGTACGTGTGCGCCCGCGTCACCCTCCATTTCACAGGAGGATTTGCTTACGAGTCTCGTGCAGACTGGACTTACATCGCCCTCCCCATGACAGAGATGTTCCGCATGCCTTTCACGGAGCAGATTGCCCTCATGCGTAAAGCGCTCCGGTCCCTTCATCGGCACATCCCCGAGGTCGAAAGGATCCTGAGACGAAATGGGCGTCGAGATGCCACATCGCTGCTCGTACGTTCGCCACAGAAGCTCCACGTTCCACCATCAAAAAGGTATATATCTAAGTTACATTTGCTATCAGAATGGGAAGAGCTTTGCCAAATAGCCACTGCCTGATCTGGCCGTTTGATGAGAGCGAGGTGGGATTTCGATGAATTGAGATGGGGAAGTTGAAGACATCAGACCCACCGGGGATTGACGTAGGATAGAATATGACTTAATGTCGATGAAGTTGAATAATCCCACCCATCACAGCCCTTTCACTTCGACAGTGACGAGGTGGGAAGGCAAGGGGGAGTTGCCAACGTCCCAGGAGAGCGCGCTGTAAAATGAGGGACTCTGGTCTTGAGGAACTGTAGATCTACGTTTCAACATTTTCCAGGACTCTTGGGCTCACACAGTGTGAATTTAAGTTGTTGCCCCACTTTTGTCTGTTGCCGTGGCCATTCTTCTAACGCCGCGCTCCGCCGCGAGCGTTATGTGTGAAATGCCCATTTAACAAGGTGTCATGAATCGCTGTTATTCTGTTATGGATCGACGAGGCATTGCGCACGCGATCGTATTCTCTGAGTCTGAGTAGGGGGTCTGTCCATCAGGAAGGGGTATTCGAGATGCCCATCCATACAACAGCTCCCAACCTGTAATTGTTACACTCAATATTTCCTGGATCTGTGCTACAACAGTAACTGCATCATATCGTAGTGTCCACCTATTGATGCTTCACGGAATGGAGTTCCACCATCTTTACAGGACGTATCGACCATGATCGTGCCGGAGCACGAGTAGGGACTAAGCAACATGGTGATGTTCTCCCAGGGTGCCAAATGCAACGTCCGCTCATTAATACCAGCTATATGCTTTCCCCGCCGCGTTCGCGAAGGAGCTGAGCGACTTGGACATGGCTTCTTTGCGATGCCAGATGACTTGGAGTGTGGCCCCAGCGATCCCGGACATTCACAATTGCGTCGCGGTCGAGAAGGAGCTGAGCGACTTCGAGACGTCCTTCTCGCGACGCCATATGCAATGGGGTGCTGCGGTGGCGGTCCTGGGCATTTAAACCTCCGCCGCGTTCGAGAAGGAGTTGAGCAACTTCGAGACGTCCTTCTCGCGACGCCATATGCAATGGGGTGCAGCGGTAGTGGTCCTGGGCATTCAAACCTGCGCCGCGTTCGAGAAGGAGTTGAGAAACTTCGAGACGTCCTTCTTGCGACGCCATATGCAATGGGGTGCAGCAGCAGTGGTCCCGGGCATTCACATCCGCACCGCGTTCGAGAAGGAGTTGAGCAACTTCGAGACGCCCCTCTCGCGACGCCATATGCAATGGGGTACAGCGGTGGTGGTCCTGGAAATTCAAACCTGCGCCGCGTTCGAGAAGGAGTTGAGCAACTTCGAGACGTCCTTCTTGCGACGCCATATGCAACGGGGTGCAGCAGCAGTCGTCCTGGGCATTCACATCCGCGCCGCGTTCGAGAAGGAGTTGAGCAACCTCGAGACGTCCTTCTTGCGACGCCATATGCAATGGAGTCCGCTTGCTCTGATCACAGGCATTTGCATCTACGCCATGTTCGAGGAGGAACTGAGCAACTTCGAGATGTCCTTCTCGCGACGCCCAATGCAATGGAGTCCACTTGCTGTGGTCCTGGGCATTCGCATTCGCTCCACGTGCGAGTAAAATCCGTACAATTTCGACATGTCCCATTTCAGATGCTACCATCAACGGTGTTTCTTTGTGGGAGTTGCCAACCGCATTTATGTCCTGCCAAGGTACGCTGGCAAGGAAATCTGTTACGTCAAGGATGTTATACGTTGCCGCATAATGTAAGGGAGTTCTCCCGATTTGTGAGGAGCATTTTGACTTTGGGTGTGGTGGCAGGCACCCATCTGGATTATACATCGAGATCCAGATTGAAAAATGTGGTCTGCTCGGGTCAAGGAGGAGTTTAACACTCTCTTGGAGCTGTCGACTGTTGAACTGCGCATGGTTCAACCAGTGCTTCGTAGCATAGGCAGCGAGAGGGAAGTTCATGAGGTTATCCTTGCTGACTTCGCCATCCAGAGAAAGAAGGACACTCAGGCAAGCTTTTGCGACAGTGTTGTGTGCATGTGTCATGTCAACGTGGTAACGGGAGCTTCTGTCTCCTGCCGAGGCAAGGCGGCTAGATATCAAGAACTCCTTCACCGAGGAATGGCAAAATTGAACCGTCCTCGAAGAATTTGTTTCAACGATGGTGAGCAAACCAGGGCACATCGACAGCACAGCATCTTCTGGATCTTCTGGCCGACAACTCTCCTGCAATTTGGGAAGCGTTCCTGTGTCGAAATCAAATGCAAGGAACTCTGCGAGCTCCTCAACAAGAAGGGGGCGGGAAGACACCAGAACACATTGCAGGAGAAGGTGAGCAGATTCCCACATCGTGTCGGGGATATCTTGTAAGGCGCGCTCATACGTCCGATCAAGTGTCGCCGGAAGTTCATCCAGAGTACGCGGAATACGTAGCGGGTGGCAACCGCGGAGGACATGCAACTGGCTTGCAACCAGTCCGAACCTGTATTGTAAATATGAGCGATCATCGTAGAGCATCCGCGGAACTAACGCCTTACATCCCGTCAGCTTTTCCCGAAAGCGCGTTAATGACCAGTTCCTTGTTCTCCAATCTCCACCTTCGCATACCCGCATCCGAGTTAACAATCGATCTCACATAGTCGACAATGTCCTCAAATTGTCCTCTCTCTTCATGAAGGGAGACCGAATGAGATGTTAAAGGATGAATGATAGTTTTGATGTCGATTTCGGGACGAGCAGTGATGCAGATACGAAGATTTGAAATCCCTAATCGAACAAGATCCTCCACAAGCATCAGGACCTCCTCACGAGGGTGCAGCGTTCCAGATGATTTCGGACATTCGTCAACGCCATCCATAATAATGTAGACTGGGGCTTGTCCCGGGCAATTGAGCATGTCCTTGAGACATTGTGTAAGTGCGGCGTCACTGGGATATTGGGAGCCGCGACGGTGTGCCGAATAGAAATCGGAAAAAATCTTGGAGTAGGAGTCGGACTGACAATAAAGCTGGAAGAGTAGGGATGAGAGCAAGCTGCGGAGATCCTTCTTTTTGTCGTCCCTATAGTCAAAATAGAAGAAAGCGAGTGATGCTAATCCAGCCTTGTGCATGCGGTTGATGTCCTCGATGATCGCAGAACTTTTTGATAAATCAGTTTCCGCGGTGGAAATTATTGGAAATTTGACGTACGAAAGGATGGTTTTCCCTGAGCCAGCTATGAAATTGAGATCATCAGTCTCTCGCACCGAATGAGAGAATAAAAGTGAGAGACACAGACGTTTCCCGCGTATCCATAACAGGGACCAGATTCTTTCCATTCCGCGAAGGTGTCACCTTGGATGAACCATGCCGCTGTTCCGTTATGGTGAGCTTTGAATGCCTTGCCTTGATTTTCCCACGGATCCGGAGGAGATAGCCAGGTTTGAATGTCTTCTGGAACTGTTCACCTGTCGTACAATCTCAACATTACTGGTCAACACTAGCGGTACTAGAAATCACCGACGTTTTGAATTGTTCTTGTCAATCGCAATTTGTTGCGTGGTCACTAGTTTCCGATCAGAACAGTCAGATATACCGCTGATAACTTCAAGTTATTCCCGCTAGTTTAACATACTTAGAGTCTCTCGGACATTGTCTGTAGCTGCCTTGCAGTCTGATGCAGACGTCAAGGGACTGAATGTGAAAAACAGAGTGGTATTTACTTACCATCCATAAGAAGCTTCACATTTTGGACAAGACCGTAGACGACCTGGAGGGTCTGCGCTGCTGTCGTCCGAGCTTCATTCTGCGTGACTCTATCTAGCCTCTGCAGCACCCGCTCAATCTCATTATCTCCTAGATGATTTCGTCCAGTTTTCTCTGCACCGCATTTAGTCCAGTATTGTATTAGAGAGAACGGACTCACGCTGTGATCCTTGCCTGATTTGTTTGGCCGCTAGAGCAAGTGTGAAGAGCAGCTCGACTATCGTGTTCACCACTATCTCTGTCATGGCTGCCGTAGGAGGGATCTTGATATAGATATCAAGTCGGTGCAGGAAAACCGTGATGGACTCGAACAGGTTGACGAGCCCATCGAAGCTCCCAGCACCGTCCACGACAGCCTGACAGACTTGAATATCACAATGACATGTAGGCATGATTGAGCGATATGGTCACCTTTCTGTCGCTCCGTCGAAATTCATGGAAGGCTCGTGCTTGTCCTTGAAGGAGGGAAATGAGGGACTCAAATGAATTGCATGTCTGGAGTTGTATGGCGAGTGGATGTTCGATGAGGTTTGTTCCCGTGCGGATTTCGTATTCCTTGCAGGCAGCCTGAAAGAGGACTTGAAAAACCGAGCATTCGGAAGGAGTACTCATATCACGGGTCGAGGTAAACCAGATGGCGGGTTGTGTTGGCAGAGGTTAGGGTGTGCTGCGTGTGCACTACCGCCTCGTTACGTCCACTAGATCCGTCGATACTGTATCGATAACGGTCCGAACGAACGCAGAGATGACATAGTAGTTGACCTCCCGATGTTTACGTTCACGTAACGAGATAGAAGATAGACATCTTATGCCGCGAATCGCTGGAAGTTTAGACAAACTGTAACACTGGACCTTGTAAAATGAGAAACTTAGGACTCGGAAGGGTCTGAGGTAAAACTGTATGGGCATCGTTCGTGTTCTGTTGGTGCCAAGTCGACCTGAGAAAGGCGAGCACTGACACCGGGAGATAATGATAGCACCATCGCCGCCGAACGAGCCGCTCACGAATACACATACTAGTCGTACCATCCCGTGCAGAGACCTCCCGCCTTTTGTCTCAAAGTTGTTTATTGCACCCGTAGAACTATATGCACAAGTTTGATTGGGTTGCTGGAGATGCTACCTACGTTGGCCCCAGTCGCTCCTAGCGATCTCTCCCGCTCATCTATTCTCTCTCTGCCCTGAGTTCGCACTACACTCACCTTCTCTTCCATTGGTTGTACAATCGTGACTTTGCACTCAGCTCTGTTCTCCCACTCGCCGACGGCCTCACGGTGGATCGACAGCAATTCACGGTTGCGCTTGATAAACGTGTCTTCCTGCGCACCAACCACACCGTGACCACGCTCAGGCGTCACACGGACCAACCTCCACAGCGTACTATAATACGATCCCGCACTGGGCCACTTGCGGACTGACCGTGGTGGTGTACTGGCTGGAGCCAACGCCGTGTCTACGCGCTCGAGTGGACGACGAGAGGCGCGAGTTTCGTGCTCCGACGACGACGATCGACACGTACGACGTCACGGAAGCGACACTGGCGGACCATTCTGATGGCGGCCGCGGGATCGATGTTGTGCCGGTGGTGAGTGCAGCCCACTCGGACGATGCACCCGTTGCTGACGAAGTGGAGAGAGCATGCCAAAGGGATGCCGGGGAACGCGCCTAGGAGGGACGGTTCGTGCGGTACGGTCAGTGGGAGATAAGACGATACAATCTGACGTGTGTAGTCCGAATGACGTTCGGAGATGACCTAAACCTACTTGGAGTGATCTTGCATATTTCGTCCGGGTGGGACTAGGATGATGTGACCTGGAAGCAAGTGTGATGATTAGAAAGCTCACCGTGTGCGGAAGAGAAACTTCGCAATACGCCTGTGTGGCACCAGCGTTATCCACAAACCTATCGACGCCTTTCTCCTTCAACTGGCCCATAGTGCCAGCGCATGCCGCGGCTCTGAGGAGCGAGAGGGTGAGGTCGTGACCGACAGAGGCGTGCGTTCCGTCATAGCAGATAGTGAAAGAGTTCAGATTTACCGCTTCCCGGTGCCGTCGGCTTACAGTAAGGGCCCGTCCGGTAGTAGCTCCAATTCGATTTCGAAAACAGTCGATTTGTCTAATTCGGACGTCGATTTGACAGGCCCGGTTTTGACGGTTTCGAAATCGGAGCTACCGAACGGGCCTAAGTCCCTCCAACAGCTGCTTGCTCTCATCCACCATATGTCGCGCTGTATCAAATATTTAGAGCTCAAGAATCTTCCAAAATCACCTACCCCTCTGAGATCAGTTAACGTACGCTTGGAAAAGGACCCCGCTGTAAGAAAGAATGTCTAATCTCTAAATACTCAAGTTCCGTCACACGACGCCCGGTTCAGGCGTGGTCCTCATCACCAAGCATACGTCTCAACTGACCTCGGAGCTATTCGACCAGACGTATCCAGGCGCGCACCTCTCGCTCGACAAGCGCCAGTCGCTCGCGCCGCGCTGGGTCAGCCCGCACTTGACACTCTACGTGTTCCCCATGGCGTTCCTCAGCAGGCCGGACGCGCCCTACTCCAAGCCTCACAAGTCGCGAGCCCCCGAGGCATCCGGAACAGCGCAGCGTGGACATGTCGATGCAGGTTATCGCGTTCAACTCGCGCGTCGTCCTCAGTCCCACCGTGCGCACCAAGATCAAGCGCAGGCTTAAGGTGGCAGTCAGGCTGATCGTCACGCGTGGCGCGGCGATCGAGGAGTCGCGCAGGGGGCAGAGGGTTGTGTTCGCGCGGAGGACGTCGGCGCGGATAAGTGGATAGTGCCTGGTGCGTACGCGTCACCCTCCATTTCACAGGAGGATTTGCTTACGAGTCTCGTGCGGACTGGACTTACATCGCACTCCCCACGATGGAGATATTCCGCATGCCTTTCACGGAGCAGATTGACCTCGTGCGTAAAGCGCTCCAGTCCCTTTATCGGCGCGTCCCCGAGGTCGAAATAATCCTGAGGCGCAACGAGCGCCGAGATGCCATATCGCTCGTATGTTCGCCACAGAGGCTTTACGTTCCGCCATTGAAAGATACAGATACATTTGTTTGCCATCACAATGGGAAGGTGAACTTGGTTCGCAGTGCGTTGGGGCCGTCACCAAGAGAATTGACTTCGCGAAATGCGGGCCAAGAGCGGCTCCCCAACTCGTGGCAGAAGGCTCCCAAGATCCTGGCCCATGAAATATTATGAAGCCATTGCCTCTTCTCGGATCCCGTCTTTTTAAATCACGAGATGCAGACGTATGTACAACTAGCTGCGTTTTTGTGTGCTGGTTGAGTTGATAGTATGTCCCGGTGCAAGCGAAGCAGCGGTGAATCTCAAGGGAGCGTCCGAACCCGTTATCAATGGAGAGGGCGGCGTAAGTCAGGTTACCAGTTGGGCTCGTTCTCATATGAAGCGCAAGCTGGAAATAATCAAAACCGTGTCAAAGCCGAACGCGTTGCGGTGAAATAGCAGAGGGCACGACGACGAAACGTTTCATAGCACTCTGACCCTTGCTTTTCCAAGTAGTCACTGCCTGATCTGGCCATTTGAGAGGGCGCGAGATTTAGGTCAAGTGAGACGGGAAGCTGAAGATATCAGACCCACCAGGGATTAACGTAGGCACAGAATATGACGTAACTAACTAAATGTTGATGAAGTTGAATGATCCCACCCATTCCAGGCCTTTCACTTCGATAGTGACGACGGTGGGAAGGCAATGGAGAGTTGCCAAGGTCCCAGGAGGGCACGCTATAATTCTTGGGGAACTGTAGATCTACGTTTCAACATTTTCCAGGACTCCAGGCTCACAAAGTATGAATCTAAGTTATTGTCCTACTTTTGTCTGTTGCCTTGGCCATTCTTCTAATGCTGCTCTCCGCCGCGAGCGTATCCAGCGTACTGTATGTGTGAAATGCGGTTTTAACAAGGTATCATGAATAGCTGTTATTCTGTTATGGATCGACGAGGCATTGCCCACACGATCGTATTCTCTGAGTCTGAGTAGGTGGACAGTCCATCAGAAAGTGATATTTGAAATGCCCATACAACAGCTCCGAACCTGTAATGGTTACACTCAATATTTCTAGGATCTATGCTACAACAGTAACTGCATCATATTATAGTGTCCACCTATTAACGCTTCACGGAATGGAGTCCCACCATCGTTACACGACGTATTGACCGTGATCGTGCCGGAGCACGAGTAGGGATTGCACAACATATTGATGTTCTCCCCGGGTGCCAAATGCAGCGTCCGCTCGTTAATACCAGCTATACGAATCCCCGCCGCGTTTGCGAAAGAGCTGAACAACTTCGCCATGGCCTCCTCGGGATGCCAGACGACATGGAGTGTAGCCCTGGCGGTCACGGGGATTCACACTTGCGCCGCGGTCGAGAAGGAGTTGTGTGACTTCGAGACGTCCTTCTTGCGACGCCATATGCAATGGGGTCCAGCGGTTCCGGTCCCGGGCATTCACATCTGCGCCGCGTTCGAGGAGGAGTTGTGCAACTTCGAGACGTCCTTCTTACGATGCGAAATGTAGTGGAGTCCGATCACTCCTGTCCGCCATATCCTGTTATACGGCTCGCAGCGATGATCGTGCGCTCTCGAATTATCCCTCCTTCGTGCTCCTTCTAGCCAACAACAGCACTCTCCACAGACAGCCACACGTCTCGCGGCGCACGTGGGCTCCGGCGCCTGGAACCTGACCACCTCCGCGGGTTGCATGATAAAAAATGCGTTAGATCTCACGATTACCGTCCCGCCGGTCGACGAGCTCGCATCAAACCTCTTCCCGAGCGTCGGCGCGGGCGCTACGGTTTTCGGCGACGCGTACGGCTCGTATGCGGCTTTCCTCGCACGCTCCGAACCGAACTACCCCGCTGAGCCGCGGCTGTTTGTTTGGAACCCGGGTTCCCACGCACGCGGGTATTGCCGGCGCCCCGACGCCGTCCAGAACGAGCGTTGCCGGCAGGCCGTGTCGAATGGGGGTGCGCGGGTTTAAGTCAGGACCGCGGACAGGTTGATCCTTCGGGACGGCGACGTTTAGTGCTGCTGCGTGCATTTCTTGTGTGATACGTGTGCGCTGCCTATTGGTCTTTGGGTTCGGCAAGGGAGGGTAGAGTGCGACTACTGTAGCAGAGTCTACCGTCGGCCCACACCAGGGGGAAAGTGTGGGATTTCTCAGTCTAGTTGATGCAATCATAATTGTCTCGTCCGTATGCCATCCATCAGCAGTACATGTTAATGTCCCTTGCATATGCTAATCTTTGATGCAAATTGCGCCGCCACGCTCGGGGCCCGACCAAATCGAGTTGACAGGTCCAAATGTCTCAGGTACGGCCCTCCATCATGGCCCCTCCCCCTATCCTATTCCTGCGCCAGCCTTTAACATGGATGGTCGTGTGAAGGCACAGACATCGTCCCGAGGAAGACGTAGACAGAGGATGGGAGAGAGGTCAATTGAGTGGCAAGGAAATTTGGTTGGTAAGGTACCGCTCAAGGTACTGAATCGCGGTGCTGCCACCAGGACTCTCGGAATCAGCGACAGAAACTGATTATAGTTATAATCCCGCAGTGCCCCTGCCCTGGGCTGATGGTTTCTGATGGTTTCATTCCGATTTTTCCGCGACCCACTTGGCACCATGGACCCGGACGATTTCCGTCGAACTGATGGGGTACCGTCACCAGAAACAGAATAACCCCACAAAAAGTGGACCGTCCACGGATGACGACCTGGACAAGGCTGAGGTTCTTCTCCAGTCTATTTGGCCGGTCTCAAATTCGGCGACTCTGACTCGGAGTGCGACTCGGACGCGGCATCCTATTACCTGCCGCATCGATGAGCAAGTATTACCACTCTACTGTACCGTGACTGCAAGACTCATCGGACACAGCAACAGGTTTGCCTTCGGTTCGGCGTACGTACGGGATACGGGTTAACTCACCGTATGATGGGCCACAAGCGCGGATGTGTGTCCAGACGCCGGCTTTTTACACGCGTGATGGATGATGACGACTCGGATACTTATCGTGAAGATCGACGATGATAAACGAGTCGTTACGGATTGCCCGCCGCCACCGACAAAAGTCCGTGAGAGCCGGAAGTTTTCAGGAATACTGCCACTGATGAACTAGTGCTGAACCTAGTGATAAAGTGCAGGCGCAAGTCCAACGCATGTACACCAGGAGCTTTTTTTTTTCCTCGGCGGATCGGATCGTAGCAGGTGATGCAAGAGAAGTAGCTGCATCGTGGGCAAAAACGTGTGCATGCATAAAAAAACATATGCGTCACCTTCAATGACCCTGAAAACGGCGCCGTTCCCATGCGGTTTTCCTAACTCACTCTCTGTATGCAGTTCTGAGGAAATCAAAATGAAAATTAATGTGATCGTGTAGCAACAAGAAAGCAACGTCAAAGAGACCGACACGTTCTTCCCGATGATAGTAGATATATGTACTGTACAGTAGTTACAGTTATACAGATTTGTCGTGGTTCGAGCTTCTAAGCGCTCGAAGGGGGTATGAGATGCATTCTAGATTGTCAAGGCGTCAACTAGTATCATCCAAGGGAAAACTTTCCCTCCCCAGTCGACATCAGGACCGGCTGTTGTGGCGGAGAAGGGAAAAACACCTGTTGATCGTCCCCCTAACATGAGCAACAAGAAACACATGGATCAAGAAATAAGGGACCCACCATCATTCCGCACCTGCTTCCTATTCACTTCGTCTCACGTCTAGATGGGCGCCACCAGGGGGCCCTGCAATCGCTCAAAGTTGCGCACAAAGTCGCATTGGCGGCCCGTCTCGGGGCTCTGAGGGAACCTGCGACACTTCTCGACGGACTTCCACTCGTCCGCGATGAAACGGAGTGCCGCCGCGCCATCCTCAACCACGCCCGACTCGACGAGCCAGCAACCGACGACGAGGCCCGTGCGGCCGATGCCGCCGCGGCAGTGTACGGCGGTGGTGCGTCCGCGGCGCGCGTTGTCACGCAGCACGTCGAGGATCTGCCGCACGTACCCGACCGAGCGCGGTAGGCAGCGGTCTGGGAATCGGGAAGGAGTGGTACTCGATCTCGTCTTGGTCGATGCCCAGCCCGGGCGACGTGCGCCGCGAGGTGTGGCGCGTACGGCGAGAGCTCGCCGGACTCGGTCAGATCGATGAACGTCCGCACACCTGCGCGCAGCAGCAGGTCGAGTTTTTGCGACCGGTTTGTGCACGTCGGCGTCCAGGGGTACTCGCATGCTACCAGCAGCGGAGTAGCCCAGTATGAGTTGGGGAAGGGTCGAGGACAAACGAGGTGATTCCCCGAGGGGACTGGAATGGAGGACAAGGAGGACTG
>WTXC01000501.1:0-11607 GCA_022496195.1 Lactifluus subvellereus | reverse complement strand
GCTGTCAATCCCAGAGGGACTGATTGCAGCAACAGTAGCAAAGGCAGGGGAGGGAAGCGCAGCGACATTGGCCAGATGGACATGTTCGCGCTGCTTACCCTTGCGTCCTGCACGTGTGCCACGAGAGAACTTTGTCTTGTTTAGGGACTTGCGGCCTTGCGGCGCTTTCCCTTTGTATGACGAGGAGGATTGGTGGTCGAGTTGCTGATGGAATGAAGGGGGTCCCTTCCGTCGCTTTACCGCGGAGAGCTTCTGCGCTTGGGCAGAAGTAGGATGATTTGCGCTCGCTTTCTTCCCATTGGCAGCATCCCACTGCGATAGGCAGAAGTTCTTGACGATTGGGATGGCAAGGTTGGAGATGGTGGCTCCAACAAGAATGAGGGGAATGGTTTGAGACCATTGCGCAGGCAGCGCATTGAGAAGCATCATTGCTTGAATGGTAGGAGGAATCTTGACGTCAATAGCGTCAAGGCGGTCATAGATTCCTTGCAGATATTCAATCTGCGGGGAAGGATGGCGAGAGGGATCGATGCGGAAGTTGGATGCGAGACGATATTGCTGGTAAGCATAGGAAGGGGAGGATCCGGCATACTGGGCTTTGAGATATTCCCAAATTTCCGGAGCATCTTTCCTTCCCATCGCATCCTGAAGGGACGGTGTCATGCGGAGCAGGAGGTTACCAACGGCAAGATCATTGGTGGCATTCCATTCCTCGCGAGCAGCTACAATGTTCGCAGGAGGATCAGGGATGTCAGCCCCAGCAGCCACTGCGGCTGCGACAGCAGGGTCGACCGGAAAGGGATCAAGGCAGGCAGTAATCCGCCAGAGTTTCTGTGTCTTGAGGAAGGGTTCCATGGCACGAACCCACTTGGCATAGTTAGTGCCGTCCAAGACAGGGACCAGAGATACGAGAGCAGAGGACATTGCTGGAGGTAGATTTGATGTGAGAAAGGCGTCTGGAAGAGTAATCAGCATATTGACTATGCGAGTGAGAACTCAGAAAAGGAATCGCGCTTTCTCTCCAGGTCCTGCTCAAGCTACACTGTTGCCAACAGTGAGCGGGATGTAAACTCTGTGACTGGTTGCGTAGTGCGGCCTTGAATTAATGCAGTTTGCATAGTATTGTCGCGAAAATGAATACGCGACAATCCCGCGCAAAGTGCAAGAATTGGAAGGCGCATAGAGATGTCTCAAGAAGACCTCTTCGCCGCTTTCAGGTGTAACCTTCATAGTGTATTGATCACTGTGCAGGTCCCGCCTGAAAGACGGATCAAGGGGACTCCTTGAGTCATCCCTCACTACTACACTGTGGGCAAACACATCCCTCATGACCATAGTGGTGCGCAAGTCTGGAGGTTTTGTCAAGACTAGCGGGCCAATGTGTCCATGCGCGATATGTTCCCATAGAGTAGCAATGAGGGGAACGATCGCGTGGAGGAGGATCAGCAACTCCAATCTGCTGGCCATGAAGGTGAAAGGGTTACGCAGTGAGTTCTTCACCAAGTAGCCAGTTCAGCTTCAAGGCGAGGAGAGAGAAATTGCAGAGCCTTCTACAGGCGATGGTTCTCTCTATCACTGCAAAACAGCGTCTGATAACGTGTGTCGTTGACAATGTTGTTATCAGAATGTCTATGCTGCGTTGTTTGCCAGCGTAGCCCAGACATTCTGGTAACAGCTATTGGCAACGACGTGCATTAGAGACATAAGAGTCTTTGGGGAATGCTCATGATGGTGTACTGATCTAGTACGCCATGACAAGCGTTCTCCTGCTTGCTTGCTTGTCAGTTGCTGACGAGGCTCACAGCGAAGCACCTCTGATGGTTGTGTTGACAAACATCAGCAGCACTTTGCTGTGTGGTCTTCGTCAACACCTAACAATCATCAAAGAGGGAGGCATCCCATGCAGCCTAGGCATGCACTTGTGCGGCTTAGAGGTTCTCTTCATCATGATTGACGAAGAGAAACACTAACCTGTGCAAATGAATGCAGCAGGACAGCTTGACGCTGTGCGCAACAGTGTGCAGCCATTAAGGCGCATATTGCAGCCATTGAAGGCGCAAAGAGCAGAGGCAGCTCGCAAGAGCGCCATGGGCAACCAGGGCCCATAACCTGTTGAGCAGCACAGAGTGCGCATACAACCAGGGAGTAAGAGACTCACTTATACAGCGACAAGTAGAAGTCAGAGTACTAAGGATTAGTGCGTACTACCAGGGAGCTTATATACATGAAGGACAGGAGTGACTGGTCACTATGTGACAGTAAACTAATAACCGTAAAGGAGTGTCCTTGTAAATCCCATAAGGGGATTGCTCTACTCAACTAGGGCGTGGTATAGAGCCCCTAACCGGATGCACGGCTATGCCGGCTTGTGTGTTTCCGGTTCAACAGAGGGTTGCCCAGAGCTTGTGGGTGCATCATAGACTGTACACCCTGGGTTACATAGGGCGGCAGCTGCACTGAGGGGGCTGGAGAAGAGGTAGGGCTGGTCAAGTCTATCAGCGTCCTCTCCAGGCTGCAAAGACGTGTAGGGGCTGGTGACCAGTGGGAGATAAAGGGTCTGTGAGAAGGCCCTGGCAAGTCCCCATGCCTCTTGTTCACTGGTGGTAGCATAGGCGTCATGCACCTGAGGCGTGGTGGGATCGCTGGTGGAGCTGTCGCTTGATGATTCGAGCGGCGGCGCCGAGTTGGTGCTGCTACTGGAGTTTCTTCTCTCATTGCTGGGGCCATGACCATCTGCCCTCCATGGCAATGTTGTAAACGGGGTTCCCTGGCAAGTGTTGACGAAAATGAGGTCATCTGGATAGGTAAGTTCTGAGATGGTGAGGCCTGGTATGCTGGCAGACGGTGGGGCATCGCTCATTCTCAGGCTTCTAATGACAAGGGGTTTAGTGGTGGAAGGGGCAGAGATCTGTGGCACAGAAACAACTGTGCAGGCGTCCATGCTGGTCCTGGTGGGTCTCGTGCCTGGCTGTTCCAGGTGTGAATGTAATAGCGAGTGGGGAAGTGAGGAAGCAGAAGGCTCTGATAGTGGGAGGTCTGGGTATTCTTCCTTAAGCTTGTACATTCGCTAAGGGAGAAGATGCATCTCCACAATTTGTTCTGAGCCTTTTTATCCTCCAGCGTTCGTATCGCAGCAGGCTTCCGCTTGTAGTATTCCTTGATTAATTCTGGTGCGTGCACATCTTCTGCTGGCTCCCAGCTGTCATGCACCTTGGAATATCCCTTTCAGGACAGTAAGTATTTCAGTTTCTTCCATCGTCCTATGCGCTTTGAGTTCACAATGCATTCTATTTTGTATTCTTCTTCCCCTTCAATCAGTTCTGGCACTGGCTGTGGGAAGTTCTGTCCATGCTCAGCTGTTTCTTTGTATGGTGTGAGCAATGAAACATGGAAGACGTTGTGAATCTTCCAGTGTCCAGGCAATTCCAATCGGTATACTATAGGCAATATGACATCAGTGATCCTAAACGGTCCATATCTTTTGGGCGCCAGTTTTGTGATTGGGTGTGATAGGTGCAGGTTGCTTCCTTCAAGCCATACTAGGTCGTTTACGTTATGTTCTTTGAAATGTCTTTGTCCCTTCCTTCTTTCTGAGCACTGTACGATCAAACGCTGTGCATTCTTGATCTGGCGGTGGCATATGCACGTGTTCGCTCTAGCCACCCCTTTCTTCTTCAGCGCTGGTACCTTGGTCTGGTGATCGGTTATTTGTATTGTTGGTGTATGGCCTATGAGTAGCTCATAGGGTGTCCGCCCAGTTGTTTCATTTGTCCAAGTGTTGTGCACGAACTGGGCCAGGGGTAGCAATTGTGCCCAGTCATTTTGCTCAGTATTGCCATAAATCCTGAGGTATTGTTCCACACGCTGGTTTGCTGCTCTGATTGCCCATCTGTCTGGGGATGGAATGCCATACTGATGTTCTGCGTTATCCCCAACAGCGGCATAGTTCCTTCATTACCGCTGCTGTGAACCTCGGTCCCGGTCTGAGATAACACGCTTTGGTACACCATAGAATGGAAAGACGCGTTCAGCATAGAGTCGCGCCACTCCAAGTGCATCAATAGTCTTCAAACAGGGCAGGAAGATTGCCGCTTTTGAACACCCATGATCGACGATCGTGAGAATAGCATCGTGCCCTTCCGAAATGGGGAGATCTGTGATTAAGTCCCAGCTGATGGTGTGGAATGGGACCGCATTCTGCTCGGTGCCTATGGGCATGATAGGTGGTCATGGGCGCACAGTGTTTGGCTTGGTAGACTGGCATGTCGCATCCTTTGACATAGGCGACCACAAACTGCTTCATTGTTGGCCACCAAAAGTCTCGTGCGACTGCCCTGAGTGTATTTGCAATTCCTGGGTGCCCCACTGCCTGTGGTCATGATGCAGCTTTAAGATTTGTTGCAGAAGTTCCTTCCTTTCTGGGACAACAAGGTGCGCATGGTGGTACCACCTGTTCCTGGCCTCGTCCAGTACGTATCCCTTCTTCAGTGCCTGCATTAACTCTGTTTCTTCTTCTTGTGCTGCCACAACTTCTTGCTCTAGGTCAATTATTTCTGTGGTGTGTGCGAATAGTTTCTCTGGTAGAACTGTTACGTCCATATTGTCATCTGTGCCTTCGTTGAAGTCTGGATTCCTTGATAGGTGATCCGCATGATTGTTTTTCCCTGGTTTGTGCACCAGCACAAAGTCATAGTCCACCATGTCTCCTAGGTACCTGGCCACCCTTCTGTTAATATGCTGAGGGTGCTGGTAGTATTGCAGGTTGGCGTGATTGGTATACACTGTGATTTTGAATGGTGTGGATAGGAGGATGTGTCGCCATCCTCTCAGCCCTCACACTACTGCCAGTAGTTCCTTGTCATGGACATCGTAGTTCCGTTCCACAGGGGTAAATGAATGGGATAGATTTCCCACTGGCTGCAGGCGGCCACGTTCATCTCTTTGTGCAAGTATTGCACCCATCACAAATTGGGATGCATCCACTTCCAGGAAGAATGGGCGCTCATAGTCAGGTCTTTGAAGGACAGGATTGCTGGTTATGGCATAGATTAGCTTGTCCATTGCATCCGTACATTCATCTGTCCATGCAAAGGGGATTCCCTTCTTCAATAGTCCATTTATTGGTCATGTGATATGTGTGTAACCCAGGATGAAGGCGTGGTGATAGCCGAAGACCCCAAGTGTGGATCGTACCTGTCTCACTGATGTTAGCTTCCGCGGCCACGCAGCCAGTCCATCTTGCTTCATGGGATTGATCTTGATCGTGCCGTGCTCCACCACGATGCCGAGATAGTTAATTGTTGCCTTCTCGAATTGGCATTTTGACAGTTTAAGGAATAGCGATTCCTTTTCCAGTAGTTCTAGTACCACGTGTACCACTTCTCTGTGTAGCTTCAGATCACTTGGTGTCGCAATGAGTATGTCGTCCATGTAGACGAATAGAAGTCCAGGGTATCATCTCTTTAAGGGGGCAAATATGCGATCCATAAGTCTTTGGAAGGTGGCTGGTGAATTCATGAGACCAAAGAACATGACATTGGGAAGATAGAGGCCAAAGGGGGTTTTGAATGCTGCTTTCCATCGATCTTCTGGTTTGATCTGTACGTTGTGGTAGCCCCACCGAATATCTAGGGCGGTGAAGAGTTCCTTCCCTTCCAGTTCTTCAAGGATCTGTTCAATTCGTGGTATGGGATAGACATCCCACACTGTCCACTTGTTAACTTCATGATAATCTTGTAGCAGACGCAAGCTGCCATCCTTTTTGTGTGTAAAGAACCAAGGGGTTGACCATGGTGATTCCCCTTCTTCAATGTAGCCCAGGTCCTTATTTATGTCCAGGAACTCTCGCGTCGCCTCTTTTTCTATCCTTGACAGGGGATAGATTTTGCAATTGATAGTGGCCGGCATATCTGGCTTCAGTTTGATCTCATGGTCCTCAGGCCGTGATGGTGGGAAGCGCTTTGCTGCTTCTTCTGAGAACACAACTTTGTGTTGTTGGTACTCTGCTGGAAGTACTGGGGTGTCTTCCTTCTTCTTGTGTTTCTGAGCTTGTTTGGCCCATTCCTGCACAAAGTTTGTGCACGCTATCATTGCAGCTTCTGTGCCTCTTTCTCAGTTGTGCCAGAGTTTCCATGCGAATGGCACTGTTTCGAATTTGACTTGTCCTTCTACTGTTCCTGCTTCCCAGTTGATGTCTGGGTTAAATGCGTGAAGCCAGGGGTAGCCAAGGAGGATTCTGTCATTGCCTAAGTTCATCACATGGAACTTTTGCAGCTTCTGTTTCTTGTTCTGCCTGATCCTCAGAATACAGGCTTCGTCAATCATTCCTCTTTTGTTGTCTGTGCCATCAACATTGATGACCTGTCATGGGACTTTCAGCTTCTTCGTGGGAAGGCGCCATTGGACTGTGGTTCGATAGTCGATAAAGTTTTCAGTTGCACCACTGTCGATCAGTGCGTGCGCTTCAGCCATTTGGAGTGTACTTTGAAATGTAATCGGTATATTCAAGGCGTTCTTCATACTAATATACACAGAGTCCACTCGCATTGCTAAGGCTCTAATCATGGCTGTGTGATTCGAGCCTTCTAAAAATCCTGGTCGTCGACAATCATGTGGTCCAAGAGCTGAGATTTGTCTTCCTTAGACATATTGATGAGGGTTTGGTAGGCGGTTTCAACAGGGCCGTCTTCTTCCTCCTTGTTTACTTCGGTTACATGCGCTGTCATCTGGCCGTGTTGGACACTAGGTCCTGGGTTGTTAGTATATGGCTTGTTCCTCTTCTTAGGACAAGCGTTGGACATGTGGCCTTGGGCTTTGCAGAAGAAGCATCGCCCCTTGGCGCACAGTTTCTTGCGCTCTTCATCATTCAGTGGTGTCATGCGTGCTGCATCTACATCCATTGCGTTTGGGTTGTGGCGGCGCTGTTGGCGGTGCTGTTGGCCTCTGTTCTGGCTTCCCAGTGCCTGTCTGAATCATTGTTTGAAGTCCCTGATGGGGTTATTGTAGGGTGCACCATAGTTGGTGCCATAGGTTGCACGTGTTTCTACAAACACAGCATGCTGCCTATGCGCTGCGTGGACCCAGTCATCGAAGGTTACTGGGTGGGGGAATGTTCGTTCTATGATGGCGCGTCCAAGGCCCAGTCTCAGGCCTTTCTTGAATATGTAGATGGTGCCCTGGGAGTCGTGTTCCCAGCCGGCAGTGTCACGGTTACAAGGGACCGTGGCTCTAAGTGAGCGCGTCGTTCGGGGTCACGTGATCGTGTGGATGTATCACGTGTTCTTGCCGTGGCTCGCTATGGTCACGGGGATCGGGGTCACGGACTCGCTGTGGTAACGTGACGCTCGTGGCACGCTGTGGTCATGAGGGTATCGAGGTGGGCCAAGATGCCCGAGTACTTGGTTCCGGTAGGTGTACTTTAAAGCACCTGTTTGGCAACGTTCCACGTGTTATAGCACACGATGACAAGCTTCGATATGGCTTACTAAGCCAGAGCGGTGGTAGAGACAAAAAGGGGAAAGTCTTGTTGCCACCAGAGTCCCTTGCGCACAAGGCAACTGATTGGGTAATCAACTTGTATTGGAGACGAAGTTGAGACTGGGGATTCCAGCTCAACTTCCTACTGTTCTTATAGTACTAAGTCCTAGTCACTATGAGTCGTAAGTAAGAGTCAGTAGTACTCAACAAGAGTCACTACTATGAGTCGCATATCAGTCAGTATCAGTCACTAGCGAGCGACTCATAGGGAGTCGCTCTGAGTCGCGTACCAAGTCGCGTCGTGTCGCAGTCACAAGGAGTCAGGCATCACATGACATACGGTCATGTGATAGGTAAGGAAGTCAGCGTGTCACATGACATATGGTCATGTGATAGTTCAAGTCACGTGTCAGCTCGCGAAGCGAAAGGAATAGTAGAGTAAAACATGGCCGCAAACCGTAACAGGCAGAGAGTATAAGGTGTTCAAATCCAGCGATGTAGCTGTTGAGGTCATCCCCAACCATCTTCAGGTTGAGTAGCTGCAATACTGCGTCTTCTCTCTTTGTTGTGTCAGTATAGGCACTGAGGAACATCCTCTTGAAGTTCTCCCAGATGTCTTCATCATCTGGATCAGCACCGGCAGTTATTTGGTCATGGAGTTCCTGCGTGTGTGCAGTTACCCAGTCGTTGACCCTGGGTCCTTTCATATAGGACAGGCACATGAGGACCCTATTGTAAGGCACCCTCATGACTTCGTGGTTTCTGTTGATCATGTTGTACAGGGAGAATTCCTGTATAAAGACGTCGCTTTTGCTTCGTGACCTGTTGAACATATTTGGTGGGCTTCCATGCAGCCCCTTTCCATTGTTTTGTGGTGCCAGTGCCGCAGCAGCGGCCGCTGCAGGTTCAGGTGTGGGTGTGGGGGCAGGTGCTCCAGGAGGACCTCCTCCTGGTGCTCCCCCGCTGGGTGGTCCTCCGCCTCCACCACCTCCTCTAGCTGGTTGTCCTCCTCCAGGGTATGCTGGTGGTCCACTGCCACCTCCACCGCTTCCACCGGCCTGTTGGACTGAGGTCGACTGTGTCGCAGGTTGAGTGAGGGTGGTAGAGATCATGGCACTACCAATGTGGAGAGGTGCAGTGAGGGGGTGTGCAAGGGGAGTGGTCATAGCGGTTTGGATGCTAGTCATGCTGCTAGATGGGAACAACTGTGGTTCGTTTGCTTTAACAAGGAAGTCTGGCACTTCTTGTTCTGGTCCTAGGTCCTCTCAAATGTTAGAGGTGCTCGGCTTGAGCGATAGTTCTGTCTGAATATTTGCTGCAAGATTGACTGTGCTGAAATCAAAGTCAATGCCAATACGTCCTAAGCCTTGGCTGCTTTCAGGGGATTCTGTGGTAGGCGTTCGTTCTTCGTCGGTTATTGGATCAGTAGTAAGTTTCTCCTCAACTGGGGAGATCCTGGCACATGTAAAACTAGTTTCCCTGAGGAGCATTGACAGGGGGAGTCCTAGTCCGTATAGTCTGCGTTCTTCTTCACTGATTTTCCAATCATGTCTGGTAGAATATCCTCCACTTGGTTGCGACCAGTAGATATTGTACCACTCGTTGTTGATGAGTTCCACAGCAAATTCTGCTTGTCTGTATTCCACAAAGTATGCGTTGTGCGTATGCACACTAAATTCCTTCCACTGTGCAGTTCCTTTAACTCCTGCTGGAAGATCGTCTGTTTGTCTCTGAGGCATTACCAAGAAGGCCCTCCCATCTTCAGGGAATTTCAATTGCAGAGATGCTGTCGTGAATACACTTTTATATTTGTCCGTGGACAAGTTCTTGTCGAGATGGAGAGTCTCAACTTATGTCACAGTTACAAGGGACCGTGGCTCTAAGTGAGCGCGTCGTTTGGGGTCACATGATCATGTGGATGTATCATGTGTTCTTGCCATGGCTTGCTATGGTCACGGGGATCGGGGTCACAGACTCACTGTGGTAACATGATGCTCGTGGCACGCTGTGGTCACAAGGGTATCGAGGTGGGCCAAGATGCCCGAGTACTTGGTTCCAGTAGGTGCGCCTTAAAGCACCTGCTTTGTGACATTCCACATGTTATAGCACACGATGACAAGCTTCAATGTGGCTTACTAAGCCGGAGCAGTGGTAGAGACGAAAGGAGAAGGTTTCTGTCACAAAGGCAACTGATTGGGTAATCAACTTGTATTGGAGACGAAGTTGAGACTGGGGATTCCAGCTCAACTTCCTTCAGTTCTTATAGTGCTACTCCCTAGTCACTATGAGTTGTAAGTAAGAGTCAGTAGTACTCAATAAGAGTCACTACTATGAGTCACGTATCAGTCAGTATCAGTCACTAGCGAGTGACTCATAGGGAGTTGCTCTGAGTCGCATACCAAGTCACGTCGCGTCGCAGTCACAAGGAGTCAGGCATCACATGACATACAGTCATGTGATAGGTAAGGAAGTCAGTGTGTCACATGACATATGGTCATGTGACAGTACAGGTCACATGTCAGCTCACAAAGCGAAAGATAGAGACATGAAAGCAAGGGCCAGAAACCGTAACAGAAAGTCAAAAATCTCCCATACATGCCATGCCTTTCCTTCCTATTGGAAAGATCTGGCGCATAAAGTCCAATCAGCACTTGCGCATCAAATGCTTCTCTGACCAGCTCTGTTATTATGGTACACTTAGCAAGGGGGAGTGTTGAACCAGAAACACACAAGCCAGCATAGCCGTGCATCTGGTTAGGGGCTCTATACTACGCCCTAGTTGAGTAGAGCAATCCCCTTATGGGATTTACAAGGACACTCCTTTATGGTTATTAGTTTACTGTCACATAGTGACCAGTCACTCCTGTCCTTCGTGTATATAAGCTCCTTGGTAGTATGCACTAATCCTTAGTACTCTGACTTCTACTTGTCACTGTATAAGTGAGTCTCTTACTCCCTGGTTGTATGCGCACCATGTGCTGCTCAACAGTATGTCCATGTCAGGGTTCGTTCGAGGTCTATGATAGGGATAGGTCATGTGTGTTTGTGAAGAGGGGGAGTTGTGCATCCTCGGGTCGTAACCCTAGAACATTGCACTGAACTGAGGGCGTCTCAGGAGTGTGATTGATGAATTGAGTGTGTGTGGGAGGTGGTAGCAATCTTCCTTCGTAGGGCATTATGGGCTGAAGACTCGTCAGTGTATGACTGAAGTACATCTTGTACAAATCTGTCTGAATCTTGCTGCCACAGTGCCCAGTCGTCTGCTAGTCACTGGTGTTCGTTGTTGGGTCAATAAGTGGAATGAGATTGGGTACACAGCCTCAGGCATGAGAGACCATGGATCTGACTGTGAAGGAAGAGGATGGAGAATCGGTTGTCAAGTTCATTGCATCGTCTGACAAGCTTGTTGAGTGGGGTGTTGTGGTGCCACCGGGTGGTCATCTATTGGTGGAAAGGGCAGCCGTCTGTTCAGCAAAAGTAGCTATGCAACCTTCTGTGTTGCTCTTGTCACGTTTTGTGATAAGGGGAATTAGGGATGAATGGGATGGCATATGGAGAGGCGAGGATGTGGAATGTGCGGATGTTTGGGGGTTGAGGATATGCTTCTTTGAGGGGGAATATGGGGGTGTATTTCATTCAGGTTGTGCTCCAAGGGGTCGTCTTTTGGTGGGTGAGGTTATATTGGAACTGTGAGGGGAATAGTTTGAGGAATGCGTATCTTGCTGGGAGTCGTGTCGTTCTGCCGGTTCTTGTAGTTGTCGATGTTGGCCTCGTGTTGGGTTGAGGGGCTAGCAATCGAGGGACTTCTGGTGTTATCGATGGTGTCATGGGAGTCGTCTGTGGGGGTTCAGGGAAATTACCCCCCTCTCTAGGGAAGCAGCATCCTGGCGCTTGTGGGATTGTTCATGGTGCATCAGGGTTACATTGATAGAAGTCTTCAACCAGGTCAGGTGCATGAAGATCGTGGGCCAAGACCCACGAATCTTCAGAGGCTGGGAATCCTTTCCAATGGATAAGGAAATGGAGTTCCCATTGCCTGCCGTAATGATCTGCCTTGCAGATCGATTCAACTTCCCATTTGGGTTCACCCTCAATTACTTCAGGATCCAGCCGGGCGTAATTGTGTCCATG
>WTXC01000500.1:0-11667 GCA_022496195.1 Lactifluus subvellereus | reverse complement strand
CTTCTCATCATCACTGACAACATTTCCGTCGCATCAATTCGCATCATTCGCATCGAGTGCATTCGACACGTTGACATGCCACCGTGAATTATGCGAGGCCCAAGTCGATTCAGACTTTGACCGCATCCTCGCTAGACTAATATCTGAGTGGTATTATACTGGTGCATCAGTAAGCATGGCTTTCATTGTCCCTGCGAGAGGTCTCGGCTTACTTTCCATCCCAGCTTCTCTCTGTCACGCATAGATATCTCTGTCAAGTTGCTTGTTTGGCTGCCTGGGCTGATAATACTCCACAGCGTTGACACGAGCGTGTTCGGCTTCTCACCGGAAATATCTTCAACGTTGACAGCGTCGCCAAGCGCTCCCTGATCATCTTGAGCGTGGCCGCGGCGATTGGGCTCTTTATCGATGTCTGGTTAATATTCGCCTACTCTGGCGCGGACGTACGCAAATTCCAGGTAAGCTCCGGATTATGTGGTCGCTAATAAATTCCGAATAAGCTTTGCGTATCAACGTCCATGGGTGTCCACCACCACCTGGGACATACACTGAGGCGGTCTACTTGGCCACATTGCTGATCCTGATTCGGAACAGCCAGTCATTACAACCAGCACAGGTGATGGGTGGGTTTTTTTGGACATGGCTTGGCGCTGGACCTGGTACAACATTACTGTAACTTATTGTAGCTTTTTGACCTTGTTTTCACTTTTTCCCTTTTTAACTTAAGGCCATCTACCAACATGGGTAAATGTGAACTTTTTTCGCTTTTTTGCTTATTTACTTGCAACTCCCCAAATAAGTCAAAAAAGTGGAAAGTTTATGTACAATTTGCTGATGCTGCTCGTCGTGTTGGTACAGGATGGCGCCTATGGCATTCTGGGAGGTGTCTACTTCCAGCTCGTATGGGTGTGCTGGGCTGGTTGCCAAAGGACCGGGTCGCTTGTGACAATCTCGATGAGCTGGTCAACCGCCGCGGTGCATTCATCTGTCCAGATGAAAGGGATCCTTTCTTCAGGAGATTGGTCAAGGGGCGGGCGATTTGGCGAATCCTGGTATGAAGGGGTGTTGATATCCTAAGACACTGAGCGTGGATCGCAGCTGCTTGACACTGGTGAGTACCGCGGCCATTCCTTAATGCCTTTTAGTTTGCTGGACTCAATGCACAGTGAGTCCCGTCGATGACCAGTCCCAGGTATTCGACTCGTCTTTGTTCGAATTGGCATTTCTGGGGCTTCAGGAAGAACGATGCTGCTTCTAGATGTCTAGCAGCTCGTGGACACGCGTCGGTGCAGCGCATGGTCTAGGGTGTGGCAACGAGGATGTCGTCCATGTATACAAAGATCATCCTTGGGTACTTGAGCTTTAATGGCGTAGGAGTCGATCCATTACTTGCTGGAAGGTGCTGGGTGCGTTGCACTGTCCAAATAGCATGACTCGTGGCTGGAACAGTCCTTGTGGCATTTTGAAGGCCACCTTCCATTGATCACCGTCTTTGATTCTGACGTTATGGTACCCCATCGAATGTGAACTTGGTGAATAGGGTGCATCCCTCGAGGTCTCTGGTGAGGATGCTGATGTCAGGGAGGGGGTAGACGTCTCGTATCGTCCAGTTATTAACGTGCGGTAGTCCTGGACTGGGGAGGGATCCATCCTTCTTTTTAATGAAGAAGAAGGGGGCGGCGTAGGGGGAGCTTGACAGCTCGATGTATCCTTTATCGAGCTGTTCCTTGAGCCAGGCATCGGCGGCAATCATCTCTTTGGGGTTTAGTGGGTAGACTTTGCAGTCTAGCGTGGCGGGGGCATCGGGTTTAACCTGATGGCGTGGTCATCTTCTCGACTTGGCGGGAATCGCTGTGCCTCTTTTTCTGAGAAAACCCTCCAGTGTGGAGTATTCTGAGGGTACGTCAGCTGCCATGGGGGCAGTTCGCTCCTGGTGTTCCTTAATTGCCCATTCCTGGGCAATTTCATCCTGTTGATCTGGAGGATCAGTCGTCTCCTTCTTCCAGGGAGGTGGCTTGGAGGGCATGTCCAAGCAGTTGGGCGTATTGCAATAGGCTTCGGGGCTGTTCTGGTGCCTTTCTGCTGGTTAGTGTGAGAGAGATTGGTCCTCCTTTGACGGTTTTGGTGCTCCAGTCAATATCGGGTTGAAGGCGTGGAACCAGGGGAATCCTAGGATCGTTCGTCTCGTCCTAGGTTAGCGAGGAAGAAGCGCTGTACGCTTTCTTTCTTTCCTTGTCGGATCGTCAGATCACAGTAGGTGGTGATGCGGCCACTGCGATTTTCAGATCCTCTACATTGTAGAGGAGGCGTGGCTGGGGGAGTCATCTGGGCACAAGACGCAGCCTTTGGGCAGTTTTTGGTCGATGAAGTTGTCGGTGGCACCACTGTCTATGAGCGCACTTTCTGCAGCCTTTCCATGTATGGTGGAAAACGTAAAATTGACATTGATACTATTCCGATTTGAGACATACATGGTACAAATACGAGGCTTGATCCCAGGCTGTTAGGTCAAGCCGCTTTAAAAATCCAAGTCTTCCTGGATGATGCGGTCAAAGGCTGCTGATCGCTCTGTTGCGCTCATGGTGCAGTACTGGGACATGACATCTGTTGGGCTTGGCTGGCACTGTCATCAGGAACGATGGTCAGACTCTCTTGGCTCGTTTCTTACGAGTGTGGCCGTTGGGAGGGGGCTTGCTGGCTTTATCTCCCCTTTTTTTGAAGCATTGGGCGGCACGATGTCCCTTCTCTTTGCAGTAGAAGCACTTTCACTCGTCCATGAGCTTCTTCTTTTCTGCGTCTGTTAGTGGTCCTCCCATGCGTGCAGCGTCTACGTCCATGGGGACTGGGGCATTATTCTGGGCGCTGGGCGGGCTGGTGCTCTCGGGATAAACGTGGTTTGGGGGTGAAGCCTGCTGGTTGGGGGCGGGTCCTAGATCGCGAGTATCTGGGCCTCCTAATGACTTCTTTTCGCGCTGCCTCTGCCAGTCTAGGCATTGGGTATGGTTTCTTTGTTGAGGATCTTCAGGCTATCCCTCGACGAAGACCTTTTTGAAGAGGTCTAGTTCCCAGATCTGTGGGGGATCGTCCTGCTGCTAGGACAAGGTGATTGAAGGTGGTGATGAAGCCGTCGACGTCGTTCTCCTGCATCCTGAGGTTGACCAACTTGTTAAAGGCATTTTGTTCTTTGGCCATGTCTGTGAAGGCATTGGTGAAGTCCTGGACAAAGCTAGCCCATAGTGCTTCATCTATTTTCTGGATGCGGTTGACTGCTTGAGTGGTTCTTTCCTCTAGGAGTGCAGTTTGTGTGTTGGTCCAGTCGTCCACCCTGGGGCCTCTGATGTATCCAATGGCAAGCGCTACTTGGTTGTAGGGGATGGTAACATTGTCTGACTTTCCATTGAGGATTGGTACAGTTTGAATTCCTTCAGGAATTTGGCACTCTTGCTTCGATCCCCATCAAAGATTGCAGGCGCATTTCCTTTCATGGAGTCATTGCCGTTCCCTTGTGGCGCCGAATTGTTGCCATGCTGGTCTGCTGCGGCAGAGGCAGGGGTGGTATGGTTGTTGAAGGATGGGTGGTGGTGGCGTAGGCTGGGCAGCTTGTTGTGCTAGGTGGAGCAGCTGTGGTGTGGCTGCTGTTTCCTGGGTGAGGGGATGGCTGCCTTGGAGTGTGGCAATGTCCTGAAGTCTGGTGCTCAGGAATTCTTCAAGTGGTTCTGTTTCTTTTGCTTCCCTTTTGATGTGGAGGGGGCGAGTGGCGGCGAAGGTGGGTCTACGTCGATGCTTTCTGGAGCTTTACCAGGGTGTCCTAATCCTGTGGTATCGTCGTGGGGATGCAGTTATCTGGCTTTGTCCAGTAGTGATTTTCTGCCCACTTGAGGATGTACCAGTGGTCATTGATGAATTCAATGGGGAAGTGCTTTTCACTTCCGTCAGGGGCTCGGATTGTGTGGTGGTAGCACCACTTTCTGGGGTTTCGGTCAGTGTCTTTCCAATAGGCACCTCTGCAGATGTAATCTGGTAGGTCTGTGTTCTTTCGTGGTGCAACTGGGTATCTCTGGTCTCTGAGATTTGTATTGAAGGGTTGCCACTTTTACTGTCCTTCTCTGTAAGATGTGTTCTACTTCATGGACGAAGATGGTGCAGACGAAGTCAACTTCAGCAATGATTTCAGCAGTTCTGTGGATTTGATGAGGTTCGGTGGTGTCTATTTGGACGTTGGCCAGGTCCTTGGGCAGTCATCGGATGGTGGTTAACATTGCTTTCGAGTTGGTTGTGGCTTCTCGTGTCCAGAGAGGCTTCAAGGACTCTGGTAAGCTATTTCATGGAGGGGTCCTAAACGGGTCATCGAGTAGACTCCAGGGTTCTAGCGATAACTGCAAGATAGTGAGGGCTGCTTCAAATGCTGTGAAGTCTTCCAGCCACTTCTGTTCAATGAATCGAAAGTTTTCTACTTCAATTGAGAGGCGTGATGTTGCTCTGATGGTCCTTCCGCGCAGGATAGGAAGCAGCGTGTTGTGTCAATAGACTGCGTCATCAAGGAGGATTCTCCACTGGTGATATGTGGCATCTTCTGTTAAATCGCTGAGCTTCCCAATAGTCTTCGTTGTCCAGGGCGGGCGTTCCTGTGGTTATGGGAAGCTTGACTTATGTTACGGCTCGATGGCTGTGAGCACGACTTGTGCGACTTGGCATGGCAAGAGTGAGCACGTGCAAGGCAACGAGCACGTGGTCCTAAGCGTGACACTTCCAGTGGTCACATTGATGCGAGAGCGAAGCTAAGTTCCTTGGAGTAGGGCAAGCACATGACTTAGTGCGAAGACCCAAAGCTAAGTTGTTACAGCCAACTTAGAGTGGCGTGAGAGAAAGCAGTGCCTTGCTGAGCGACTGAGGCCTTAAGGCAACTTGAAGCGGCGAGTTCAAGTGAAGGAGGTGGCTTAGAGCGGCAAGCTCAAATGAAGAGGCAAGACAATTGAATTGAGAAACGAAGTCAAGCTTAAGGCTTGACTGTATGCAAAGTGCAGCCCTTATTAGTGTTTAAAAGTCCGGTCCGGTCCGGTTTTTGGCCTTCCAAATGGGGCAACTGGACCGCAACCGGTCTGCCACTCCACCCAACTGGATGCAACCGCAACCGGACCGTTATAAACCGGTTGCTTTCGGTCCGGTTGCGGTCCATAACCAGTTGTAACCAGTTGCAGACACAACCGGTCCACAACCAGTTGGACCGGTCTTTGACCTTTTGGACAAGCTTTTTTCACCAGTCTTTTGAACAATGGATCAATGATATGTTATTCTTGTAATACAACAACACATGGATACAGTAGAATAACAGGTAATAAGTTACAATAACATCCAATAAAGACATGGGTCGTGGGACATGGCGCGGCAGCAGGTGGCAGTCCTGGCGTGGCTGGGGCGCTGGCGATGGTGCTGGCGTGATGGTGCTTGCGCCATGGCCAGGACGGTGGTGCTGAGGGGTGCTGATGTGATGGTGCTTGCGCCACGGCTGGACGGTGCTGGGGGCGCAGCGGCAATGGTGCTGGTGAGATGGTGCTTGCGCCGCAGCTGGGACGGTGCTAGGGCGGCGACGGCGATGATGCTGGCATGATGGTGCTTTCGCCACGGCCAGGATGGTGCTGGCGAGGCGGCGGCGATGGTGCTGGCATGACGGTGCTTGCACTGCAGCTGGGATGGTGTGGCACGGGGTGGTGACATGCTGGCGCCGTGGCAGTGACGGCGCTGGCACCGTGGTGGCGGCAATGGCGGTGCTGGCGTGGGGAGGTGACAATGCTGCCGCGGGGAGGTGACAGTGCTGCTGCGGGGCAGTGGCGATGACGGTCCTATCGCAGGGCGATGGCGGTCCTGGCACGATGGGGGCGTGGGAAGTGATGGTCCTGGCGCGGGGAGGTGCCGGTGCCGGTGTGAGGCGATGACGGTGCTGCTGCAGGGAGGTGATGGTGCAGGTGCGAGGGGATGTGGGGAGGTGACAGTGCTGCCGCCGCAGGGAGGTGACGGTGCTGCCGCAGGGAGGTAACGGTGTGGGTACGAGGCGATGACAGTCCTGGCACTGTGCGATGGTGGTGCTGGCACGGTTGCGGTGGGGGTGCTAGCGCGACGGGGAAGATGGTCCTGGCATGATGAGGATGACGGTCCTGGCGTGACGAGGACGACGGTCCTGGCGTGATAAGGACGACGGTCCTGGCGCGACGGTGATGATGGTGCTTGCGTGACAGCGATGACGATGCCGGCGGCACGCATAGCACTGTAGGCCTGGGCTGATACATTAATAAACCCACGTCCACTGCGTACGCACCTGAAAAGACTGAGAGCAACACAAAGTCATTGTAAGACAGTAATTCTGTGGCTGTGAATGTTGAGAGTGTATCAACGAGGAGGGCGCTCACAGGTCTGAACAGGCGGATGGAGAGAGGGCAAAGGCTGCGGTATACTTTGAGGCGATTGTGGTCCCAGCTAGTGACCGCCCTTCTCGACAAACTCATCTGCTTCATAAAGTTTGTGGAAATGAGCTGGTTGTCGCCGAAGAAGAAGCCGGTGTGGACAAGTGTGACTGTGTGAGGACGTGCTGCAACCGAAAGTCCGGTCTAAGACTGGTTGCAGCTGGTCTTTAGGTGGTCTATTGGAATCCAAATTTGAGGATGGACCACAACCGGGGCATTCTGAAATCCTGTGCAACCGCAACCAAAAGTCCGGTTGCCACCGGTCCAGTCCGGTCCAGTTCCGGTTTTTTTCCAGTCCTATGGACCGGACTTCCAAACACTAGCCCTTATATAGGCCCATACAGGAGGATCACGTGCTACTATGCTACCAAGTCATAACAAGGGTAGTGGAGCAGTCCGCTAAGTATAGTACCAGCTCCACAGGTGACTTGTGGGGCGGGGCGAGTCATGAACGAGTCAGCAAGCTAAGTATAGTACACGCCCCATGTCCTCATGAGGTGTCATCAGTCATCGTATCGAGTCACAACGTGAAGCGTAAGCAAGGTAGCGTAATAGTGAAAAAGACGGTCCGTACAGTCCATAGGTGAGATCGTAACAGAAGATACGAGTGGAGAGGGTGAGCTGTTCTGGGTGTTGAGTGTATCCTCGCCCAGCCTTTTCCAGGGCTCGGTGCAGGGCTGATGAGGGGCAGAAGTGGATGATGCAGTCCTCAGGGGTGTCTATGGGGGTGTATACACTGGTGAGGAAGGGGTAGAGGATGTTGTATGTGTCTGCAGCGGAGAGGTGTGAGATGCATTGATGGCGGAGGTCTCTGTAGTAACCGAGCCTCCTTGCATGGTGATCAGTGAGGTGTTTCGCCTCCCAAAGACGGCGTTTCTCCAGTTCCATCTCCTGTGCGTGAGTCTTGATGCCCATCTCTGCTGACCGCAAGTGTTCTACTTCTCCAATCAGGTATGGGTCCCCAAGGGCCTTGAGTGCCTCATCCACGTACTTGTAGAATCGGCCAGCATCACCACCATCGTCAGAGAGGATGGAGACTTGCAGTGGGGTGAGGCGAGGTAGGGGGTGCCAGGAGTGGTGTGCAACGGGCCGTGTGTGTAGGGGAAAAGTGAAAATGATTCTGTTGCGGCCCATGGTAGCCAGGATGATGGGGTCTTTTGCCCCATACATGAATGCGACGTACTTGGGGATGACGTTTGCCCCGGAGCCATCCTGGATGCATCAAGGGAAGTACCAAGGGGAGGTAGGGAGGTTAAGGTGGTAAGGGTGTCCTGGGTGGTCAGCCTCCCAGTCTCCTCCAGCTGCTATGTTGAGGTCAATACCGGCTAGGGCACTCCACTCATTGGGTAGGTCAGCTCACAACACGTCAATGCTCTCGTGCCTCCCCATCTCCACTTCATCGCATAGGCTTGCTACTCCATTAATCACGCAACTGCGCACCTTGTTGTCTTCTAGGGTGTCTATGATTTCAGCTACCATGGTGTTGAGGCGTGCGATAATCTCTGCTCCTGTACAAGCACCATGCATGTCTACTGTGAATGTGGGGGCATCATGTTATGGCTTGATGGGCCATGAGCATGACTTGTGTGACTTGGGTGTAGGCAAGAGTGAGCATGCACGATGGCAAGAGCACGTGGTCCTGAGCATGACACTTCTGGTGGTCACAGCGACACAAGAGTGAAGCTAAGTTCTTCAGAGTAGAGCGAGCACGTGCTAGTGCGAAGGCTCAGAGCTAAGTCGTTGCAGCCAACTTAGAAGGGCGTGAGAGTGAAGCAGGGCCTTGCTGAGTGACTGAGGCTAAAGGCGACTTGAAGCAGCAAGTTCAAGTGAGGAAGGCAACTTAGAGCAGCAAGCTTAAGTGAAGAGGCAAGATGATCAAATTGAGAAACGAAGTCAAGCTTAGGGCTTGACTCTACGCAAACTAAGGCCCTTATATAGGCCTGGTACAGGAGGTCACATGCTACCGTGCTACTGAGTCACAATGAGGGTAGTGGGCAGTCCACTAAGTATAGTACCAGCTCCACAGGCCACTGTGGAGCGGGATGAGTCACGTTGAGTCAGAGCTAAGTATAGTACACGCCCCATGTCATAGTGGAGCGCGGTTAGTCATAGCTATTGAGTCAGGGTCTAGAGCATGGTGAGAAGCATAGCACAGTATCATAAGTACGGAAAAAAGTCCGCTCAGTCCATAAGTGAGATTGTAACAGTACGCCCTCCCCTAAGGGCCAGCTGCCACGCTGTCAGTCTGAAGTGGCGGGCTCACCGGATAGGGCACATCCGGCATCATTGGCATCAGGGGATGATTCAGGGGGACAGGTGTGCTTGCAGCGGAGGCATAAATGGTGGCATGGTCGCAGACGGGGAGGGGGCGAGTGTTCATGAAATGGACATGGGGTGGTACGTGAACAGGGAGGGTGGCAACAACATCGGTCTGATGAGTGGTGGGCGGCCCTGTAAGTGGTAAGACATGGAGGGAAGGCGGGGCGCTCTAGGATCTGGTCCAGCTTTGGCCTGATGTGTGACATTACCGCCGCCTCATACAGGCATACCTCGATGCCATGCAGCTCGTCCCTGAGCTTGTGGCGACAACGGACTAGGTCAGCATCCCTCTGCAGCTGGAGGTGGTATACTCAACACGGCACTCCGGGGTAGACAGCAGGTGATAGTATTCCTGCTCAATTTGAAAGTGGAGCTTCCTCACCATGGTGCAGTACCTGTGAACCTCAGCAGTGACTCTGGGATCGGCAAGCCCGTCGAGGAGCCTGTCGACGTGATGGCGGTACTGGTGGCTGCCTTCTAGGACAAAAAGGTCCCAGTCATCTACGGCTGGGAGGTGAGCACTGGGATGCAGCTTAGCATGGAGGGGCTCAGCAAATATAGGGGATGTCGGCGTCAGATGTCCTAGGATGAGGGGCTTGTCGAGGCAGGGCAGGTGGGCATAGTAGGTGGCAGGGATGAGCTGATTGTTGTGATCGGGGACAAGGACAACATTCCGTTCACTTGGATGGTCGATAAGTCAATTCCATTGCAGGAAATAACCATCATAGCCAATCGTGTTGTCCTGCTGACCATGGCCTGGATTCCCTTGGGCACTGTGGGCACATGGAGTTGTGGTGCGGGGCTCTCTTCTTTGATTGGTGTGGGCGGCGGTGACATCTGCGTAGCTATGGAGGTTAAGAGGGGCTGGGAGCCGTGTCGGAAGCACGGTGGGCGTTCTGGTGGCAGCGATGCTTGGCGGCTGCAGAAGCTGGAAGGTGCTGGCAAGGTCATCATCCGTACCTCATCCAGTGGATGTGGGAATAGCAGGGGCATCGACCCTGGTCGGCGAAGTGGGGTACCGGCGTTGGCGGTCACTGTGGTGTGGCTTGAGATGGGGGAGGCGCTCCAGGTGGTGTGTCTGTCATCCATCTTAACGGGGGCGTTGCAGACTCCACAGAAATTGTCGGCGGAGAGGGGGTGGTCAAACTTCGTGCAGCTGTGGAGGTCAGGGAGTGGAGAAGCTCGTCCAGGAACTGGTCCACCTGTTCTGCGATCGTTGGCGGTCCACTAGGTGTTACTGCTGGCCTCGCTGTCATCGTCGTCGCCTTGCATGGTGAATATTCTGGTGGCAACATGGACCTGTATGGGGTGCTGCGCGTCGTCATCCTTCAAGATGGAGGGCGTGGGCGAATCCTGGGTGACAGGGGCTTCCTTCCTTTCCCTTTGATGAGTTGGTCTTTCTGTGAGCCATCAGAGGACATGAGGGAGGAGTAAGCTGGTGGGGGTGTGCTGGGCGTGGTGGAGACGAGAGAGGGGATGAGGACTTGAGGGCGGTCAGGGCATGTCTTATATAGGCTCTCCTTATCACTGTGGGGTTATCTCAGTGGAATTGGCGGACTAGGTTCAGTGAATTTTTCAGGTTCTTCTGAGGTTCCCATGTATCTTCTGCAGTGGAGTATCCTTTCCATCTAACTCGGTACTGCACCTGCTTTGTTCTTCCAAATGTGCGGTATTCTAGAACGGCCTCAACTTCGTACTCTGCTTCTCCATTGATGACGTCAGGAGGCGGTTCTGTGAAGTTGGGGCCATGCTCTTTGGTTTCTATGTATGGGGTGAGGAGACTGGCATGAAAAACGTCATGGACACGATGTAATTTCCACTGAGGGGGAATTGCAATTCGTATACTACTGGGGAAATGATGTCAGTGATCTGGAAGGGGCCATAGCGCCTGTGAGCGAGTTTTGCACTTGGCTGGGTGATGTGGATGTTCCTTCTGTCGAGCCAGACCTTCTGTCCTTTTGCAAATGGCTTAAATCGTGCTCCCTTTCTGGCGCTAACAAGGGTTTGAGCCTTGGTAATGGTGGTCTGCGCTGATATTCGTCCTTGTGGACAAGGTCTAGGCATTCTTGGATCGACAGCATTTTCTTGGACCTCTGTGGCTGATGGGCACGTGGGATGTGTCCCATGAGGAGTTGGAAGGGCACTTGTTTGGTGGTGCTGCTGGGCCAGGCATTGTGGACATACTGAGCGATGAGTAGGAGGGTGAACCAGTTGTTCTGCTGGTGGTTGGCGTAGATGCGAAGGTACTGCTTGAGCCACTGATTGGTTCGTTCGGACTGTCCATCTGTCTGGGGTGGTATGCAGTGCTGATGTTTTGTTCAATTCCTAGCGTTTTACATAGTTCTCGTGGGAAGTGTGTGGCAAAGTGCGTCCCTCTGTCGCTAATGATTTTCTGGGGGATGCCATAGTGGGGGAAAACATTCTTGGCATATAACGTGATGAGTTCTGGTGCAGTCATGGCTTTGTTGCAAGGGATGAATATAGCGGCCTTTGAGCAGTCGTGGTCAGTAATTGTGAGGATAGAGTCAAATCCTTCGGATGGGGGCAACTTTACAATAAGGTTGAGGGCGATGGTTTCAAATGGCAGGGCGTTAGGGTTGGTTGTGATAGGCATGAAAGGTGGTGCGGGCTTGGTGGTGTTTACTTTGGTGGCCTGGCAGGTGGCGCAGCCTTTGACATAGGCAGGACAGTTTGCTTCATGTTGGGCCACCAGTAGTCTTTGGCGATGAGTAGGCAAGTTTTTAAAATTCCGGGTGCCCGGCGGTTGGCGAGTCATGGTATAGAGAGATCACTCCCCTCCTAAGGTCGTTGTCTGCCACGACAACTAGGCGGTTGGCATGCCACCAGCCTCCCCAGGGCGCGTTCGATGGGGTAGGTGGAGGCCCAGGTG